>CACKRE030005072.1:9917-57904 GCA_902602495.3 Ectocarpus sp. CCAP 1310/34 | reverse complement strand
TAGGCGGGTGTGGGAAGCGTTCCCCGTTCTCCTTTTATTTTATTTTGATCGGTCTCCTCGACGCTCTTTCTCGTTTGGTGCGGTAGCTGGTCTTTCTTTCTATCATTTTGTTTCTCTTCCGAGTGGTTTTTGTACCCTATTTTTTTCTGTTTCTTCGTGGGGTCGTGTATGCTGGGTTTTGAGACCACGGGCTCCCAATCTTTCTTTTTTAGAGCTAATGTGAGAAACAACAACAACAACACTAAATACAAGTGATTTTTGTTTTCAACCGCACTAAGACTGACGTCTTTTCATTGTTCAGCCGGTCAGCGCGGTCGATGCTAATAATAAGAACATGGAAGACCAGCTTTGGACCACCTGTAATATTTTGTGAAAAAATAAGTGAAACTGGATGAGTGTTGGATGGTAGATCCAACTGCTGGTGATATTCTGTCGCCCACTTCGCCGGAGCGAGAAAAGGCCGTGTGTGCGGCCCCGCATACTCGGTCTGCTGCTGTTGTTATTCCTCCATGGACTCTCTTACTGGAAAATACAACTAACTGCCATCACTCATAGGACGTGAGAAATACTGCTGTACATGTGCATGCATTCCACAGTAGTTGGTTCGATCTCTTTTCGTCTGCCGCGCTCCTTGAGGCCGAAATTATCGGAAGAAAGGAGGAAGTATTCTATGCGTAGGACTGGTTTTCTCCGAGGGAGCTACATTTTGTTTGGTATAGTCTATCTCTTCACCGGTTATTATGCTCCAATGGCGGCATGAAAAGCGCTCAAATGACGGTGCCGGAGCACAGGCGTGCCATGCGCGGCATTACCATTTACGATATATCCCTGTCTGGTATGGAGTATCGACTCGGAAACCGCCCATACGTTTGCGACACCGAGATCTTGATCAATGCTGTCACATACTTGTAGGTTCGGACCACGTATGCATAGAAGGTGTTTGGTTACACAATATATTGTCCGCGTGTGCGTCTTTTCGGTTTCACTGTTCGGATTATTTGCGAGTGTGGTTGTCTCTTTTTTTTTGCGCATTTATCTACTTTCCGCCTTCTCCCCCGCTCTCTCTCCATCCCGCGTTATTGTTAGAGCCCAGTAACCTAGGTACACTTCGCGTTTCTGACGTACACAGCCTCCACGACAATGCGATCGTCGCCGCCACTCGTTTCGATGGCAACGATGCGGCTACGACCTAGAGGTTGGCGGGGCTGCCGCCCAACAGGGCGTAGCAGCGGCATGATCGCCGCCAGAAGCCGCTCGACGGCGGCATCAACGAAAACACCAGCTCTGAGGATGTTCTCGGACGGCAAAGATGACGGGCCTGTCCTTCTCTTCGTGCACGGGTGGCCAGATGACCACCAGATGTGGGACAAGCAGGTGTGGTTAGGCAAGTTGGTGGACACCTTGTTGGAAAAGGAGACGAGAGCAAGAGCGTTTATTAGACTATATGCTCGATCATTTTTTCATGTATACAGCAGTATCGTTGCGGCAAAATAGCCAAGATTCATGTGCCCCACATTTCCGACGCACCGATCGCCCGAACGGTTTATTTATTTTTGAACTGTTGGACCACCAATGCAAACACTGCCAACTGCTGTAAACCACTGCTGTTGACAAAACCACTGCTGTTGGCACTGCTGTCTGTCTCCTTGTATGTAGCGCAGGTCCTCTCTTTACTCGCATCTACGGCTGTTGGGGACCATCCTGCATGTATAGACTATATGTTTCACCAGGCGGTGCTCATGCACAGTTGATGTAGACTAGTCTAGGGTAGATGTTGCTCCGCCCTCACGTCGATTGTCGAGTTAAGAAATTCCCTCTGCTGGAGTTCCCAGTCTCAATCTTAATTAAGTGCTGAACCATGCACGATAATGGATACCGGACGCGCGTTGAGCGCGCTCAGATGTTCAGTAACTGGGGACACGCTGTCGAAAGCTGCAGGTTCGGACTAAAAAGTCGGCAAAAGTCCCATGCCCCTTTTATGTTGTACGGGAGCGCGCCAAAGTACTTGTACCGACAGGAGTTACAGTAAATATAAGCCTCCCAAAGAATAACATGAAAAGTACAATTTCTACCAACTTGACCCCCGTAGAGAAACCTACTGCTGTAGACTAGTGCTGAGTCAAGAAACCTTGAATGCATAGACTAGTCCACACCAAAACCAATAGAGTCGCCGTGCGGGTACTCCACAAGTCTTCTACTTTGTAGACAAGAAACGAGCCCCGGACAGAATAAGAGGAAGGAAGGACTGATGAATAGACTATGGTCTAGAGGTCAGGCCACAAACACCAGCAGCGACTCCCGGCTGTCCTCTTGACTACAACGCTCTCTCCTTGCTGTTGGTTTTGCCCTTCAGGTAGCTCATCTGAAAGATCGTTACCGTTGCGTCACGACGGATCTACCCGGATTCGGCGCTGACAACGATGAGTACCACGCAGATGTGGAGAAGAATGGCTACTCGATCGACGAGATCGTGCGCCGGCTCGAGGGAACGATAGAGAAGGCTGGGAACGGTGAACCGGTGACTCTCATCGCACACGATTGGGGTTGGTGAGAAACGTATCGAGGGAACTAGAGTAGCTGCTTCGTAGAACAAACAGACGGACAGCGCTCGTCGTGCCCTCTACTGCTGTACTCCAGTGCTATCGCTCTTCTGTTCGAAAAGAAGCATCGACATGAGATTGCAAGCAACCATGACGTACAGGAAATGAATCTAGAATGTGCAGTCTGCGGGTTTGTCAGTTTGTTTGGTTATTCGCTATGCTGAGTGCGCACACTCCGCGCGGTGAACATTGCCGGGTAGGCCCCTCTCCCGGTGTACTGTAGGAGAACTCGCCCAATCCAATACACTTACAACAAAAGTTACCCATCGCTGAGCAGGAGGACTACACCGTGCTGCAGTACAGTAGGGCGATAACGTATGTATTACGTATAGTGTGGAGGTCAGGATATAGAGATTCAGGAAGCACAAACACACGTACATAAAGAGTCAGATCCAAGGGATATGTGATAATAGATCACTGTTGGTCCCAAGGGGTCATGACCCTACAGATTCCCAACGGCTGCGAATAGTTGATGAATCTTTAGGAGGATGGGGAAATGAGTCCACGAAGGCTCACCCACACTCTCCGCACCACCCTAGCTTGACTGAGTTCGCTCGGTCACGCTTGGCATTCCTCGCCACATTACACCAAAGGAAATAGCCAACCTCCGGTGGCAGGACATAGACACCACAACCCTGGACTCTCCACTCACCCAGAGTAGAGGGCATCCATATTGGCGTTCGACGAAGCGTTTTTCTTTTTCGCCGTAACCCAAGTCTGAAACATGGGAGGCAACAAAAAAAAAGCAAATACGCAAAATNTCACGCTTGGCATTCCTCGCCACATTACACCAAAGGAAATAGCCAACCTCCGGTGGCAGGACATAGCCACCACAACCCTGGACTCTCCACTCACCCAGAGTAGAGGGCATCCATATTGGCGTTCGACGAAGCGTTTTTCTTTTTCGCCGTAACCCAAGTCTGAAACATGGGAGGCAACAAAAAGAAAGCAAATACGCAAAACCAAAATCAACAGCCGCCGAAGTCGCAACGCTCTGATGCTGCTACAGCCGCAGCAAAGCCCGCCGCTAAGCCCGAAAAGGGACAGCATAAGGCGAGGCGCGCTGGACAGAATGCTGGTGCTTCCGCGGGCTTAGCAACCCCGTCGAGCACAAACAGCAGCAGCATCTGCTCCTTCGGTCCTCTTGCCGACGGAGATGAGAGCCATGCGGACAACGACAGCAGTGATGCTGAGTCTGCTCACGACGATAACATCGGGAGTCGAACCGACGACGACGTCCACACCGGCAACGGTGATGGACGCGCGTGGGGGGAAGTCGATGACGACGACGTAGACGGACATGACTACGACGACGGCCTCGCGCAGGATATCCTGCGGGACCGCGCGAAAGCACCCCGTCAACCGGGCGCGTCGCTCCTGTCGAGCGGCAGCCCACTCGAGTCAGTTCTGGTCGCTGAGGTCCAGAAAGCAGCGAAGGCCGGGGAGGAGCCCCCAGCCTGGGTCATCAAGATGCTCATGCCAGGCGCCGGCCACCAGAACGACATAGAGAAGGTGAACCCGAGATCGCTTGCCCAGGATCTAGCAGCAGAAAATAGTTCTAGCAGGCGCACCCCAAGTGTTCCGCAAATTTCTTCTGCTCATCAGAACACAACAATTTCACACAATACCCCGGACAACCTCAACGCGGTAAACCAAAAACCAATGAGCCAGGTAAACCAGCAAACGGTAAACCAGGACACGTCTAACCCGGTAACCCAGAACACGGCAAACCAGGGCGTGATTAGCACGACACGATTCACTTTGAAGGCTACCGACCTTCCGCCTGACCTCAAGCTCGAAGGTCTGCCTCACGAAGATGTTCCGGAAAAAATGGCCCTTTACAGAGCACACATCGGGCTATTGTCCGCCGACAACGTCTCTCAAAGCACAATCGATCACCGTGCAATCAGACACCTCCCACTTTTCGTACGAGGTACTGCAGCTCAAAGCCTCAGCCTCATGCTTAGCTCATCACTCGAATGGCGACCACCAGCCCAGCTGCATGCGTTGCGTGCGCGTGGGGAAGCAATCCGAATCTCACCTCCGAAAACATGGAAAGAGTGGGTCACCGCTTTCACTACTTCGTTCGCCCCTGCCAACAGAATCGCTCTTCTTGCACGTGATGTCATGACATTGGAAGCAAAGACTAGCGAATCCGTTGACGAGTTTGCGCTCAGAGTAACCCGCACGTACGCCAGGCTTTTAGCAGAAGCCGAACGCACAGCTCCGCTGAAGTAAGGTCGCTCGAGTAGGCAGCAGCATCCCTCGGCCAACGTGGGACACCAATCATTTGGTTCTTTCAAACCAGTACGTAAAAGCTGGGATAGGCTGCAAAGCAAGAATAAGCAGAAGAGAGCCAAAGTAGATGAGAGGGATACAAAACACTGTAGAAATGGTGTACGACCTCTGGGGGAAACAAAAGGAAAAGCAGGCAGAAAGGAGTGCTGCAAAACAGTTGAAGTACCTGAATCACGAGAAAATTCTTGCGAAGTTTGTAGCAGCAAGCAAACGCGGGAAATTCCCACGTCGAGTACTGGCACAACTGATGCAGTAGACTCTTTAGATCCAGCAGCAAGGGATAGCACCCAAGTGAAGCAAGTAGCAGCAAGTTTAGCGCCGCAAGCTTTGCACGTAGCTACCGTAGCTGGGGACTTCAGGTCCAAACATAGGTCGAACCTAATGAGGACTGATGATAATGAAGAATTTCATGCTTTTTACATGTCTGCACTCGCTGGATACCCCGTGTGTCCATCGGTGTTACGATCGACATCCAAGCGAGTACGTGTATCCGCCAGAATAAACAATGAGTCGGTTGATGAAATTACAATCGACACAGCGTGTGACATACCATGCATATCACACAAGTTCATGAGAAGTCACAAAACGCTGAAAAACACGAAAATATTTCCAGTACCCACAGGAGCAATCAATTTGCGCAGCGCTGATGGTTCGCCCCTGAAAATTAAAGGGTACACTCGATTCGAACTAACACTAGGAGAAATCACCTTACCTGTTGAAGCTCTAGTGCTACCGTCGTTGGGACCAGATAATATGCTAATCGACAATAGCATAATGGACGCATTTGGCGGTGTTCTTGATTGGCAAGCGGAAGAATTGTCGTTTAAAACAACAAAAACCAAAATTCCGGCCACCCACCGTAAAACGCGCTACCCCACGACCGACCAGGAAAACAGCATGAACTGTTCTGTGGTAGCAGTTGAGAGAGACACCCTTGCAGTGCCAGTATACACTACCAGAAAATGCTGCATACCTGCGCAACATGAAATAGCTGTCGAAATTCATTCGCTGGAGGCGCCAAATGAAACCACAGCTGCCGTTGTTGAACCACGCATCATGACTTCCGATGACGTTAACAAGCAGGATACGCCACAGGCATTCCAGAGGGTAATAGTAGCACGCACGGTCTGTCACTGGTATAAGCACAACAAAAGTGCAATGGTACAACTGGCCAACCCTTCTCACAGACAGGTATCCCTGAAGAGAAATACACTTATAGGCTATATCTGTCCGGTGAAAACTGTACTGCCACAAACAATGAGCAGCGTTCAATCGAGCCCGGAAGAAACGGAAAAAAACCGTACAGATCTCAAGAAGGCATTAGCCAAAGCTTTCAGAGATACAACCTTTTTGCCCGACCAGTGTGAAGAAATACTTAATCTGTGTACCAAATACCGTTCAGTATTCTCCCTGAGTCCTAAAGAACTGGGCAAATGTACTCTCACAGAGGCTGATTTTCCATTGCAACCAGGAACAAAACCAGTCAACAGAGCTCCATATCGTGCAAATCCACGAATGCAAGAGGTTATTGACAAATGTGTTGGTGAAATGGAAGAAGCTGGGATAATCGAGCAAAGAGCGAGCCCATGGGGGTCAGCAGTAACGTTGGTAGCAAAAGCTGACGGCAGCCCCCGATTCTGTGTAGATTACAGAGCGACGATAAACAAGAATTTAATTCGAAAATCGTGGCCAATGCCTGAGATGGCAAGTCATATTGACACAGTAGCAGGTGCTAAATACATCACAGTCTGCGATGTACAAAGTGCATACCACCAAATACCAATTGCCGAAGCAGAACAAGACAAGACTGCATTCGTTACTAGGAACGGAAAATGGGTTTTTAAACGACTGCCCTTTGGCATCGCCAATGCGCCTTTTCTGTTTCAACGTACGATGGCATTGACTTTCGCACATTTTGGTCCAAAATCCGGTCTTCTCGTGTACATGGACGATCTCATTTGTTGTTCATCTACATGGGAGGGTCATATCTCTCTTTTGGAAAATACCTTTCAAGCGCTACAAGCCGCAGGTCTTACATTGAAACCGTCGAAGGTACAATTTGGGCCAAAGGAAGTGAAGTATTTGGGGCATATTCTTTCTGCAGATGGCATACGTTTAGGTGAAGATCGGATAAAATCGATACTAGAGTTGCCAACGCCAACAAACATCAAAAGTTTGCGATCAGTCCTAGGAACGGTCAACTATGTCAGGAAATTTATCCCAGACTTAGCCGCCGTCACCGCACCAATGGTTGACCTTACGAAGAAAGACGCAGTGAAGTCGGTAGCGAAACGCTGGGGTCCGAAACATGATGAAGCATTTGCCGAAGTGAAACGATTACTCACCAACGCTCCTGTTTTGCATTTTCCGGACTTTTCTAAAGAGTTTGTTATCCACGTAGACGCATCTGAAGTGGGAGCAGGAGCATTCCTGGCACAACAGAATGGCGATGACGTGAATATCGTAGCATACTTTAGCCAGCGATTCAACAAAAGCCAACAACACTACTCTGCCACCATGAAAGAATGCTATGCTGTTGTTCTAGCAATTCAACACTGGCGTCCTTATTTATGGGGTAGACATTTTACGTGCGTAACTGATCATGCGGCATTGCGATATCTTTATACGATGCAAGACACGTCAAATATGCTCACTAGATGGGCAATAGCACTGCAATCCTTCGATTTCACGGTAAAACACAAACCGGGAAAGTTGCATGTAGTGCCGGATACGTTATCGCGACTTTTCGTGTTCGATAATGAACAAGAACGAACTGCGCCGAACCTTGCACCGATTTGCCGAAATGTACCGGACGACCCAAAGCTGCAACAACACATGCCAAACAGACCATACCAAGTCTCGACTGACAAATTGGATGATGTGCAACCAGTCCTTAGTGATAGGGAATTATTCACAGTCAATTCAAATTTCGTCAGCGCCACGGAAGTATTTGAATCTGTAAAGCATGAGAAATTGCGCGAGAAACAAGCCGAAGAATACGGCGAATATGTCCAATACATTTTAGACGCCAAAGCACCGCTACCAGACAACGAAACGGCAACATCAATGTCGTACTATTCCATACAAGACGGATTACTGTTTAAGTCGTATCTGCCAGGACACCTACGAAAACGAAGCACTTTTAGTGATCAACTTGTAGTCCCACATGACCTCACCGGTTTAGTGATGCACGCATACCATGATCACGCTCTTTCAGGTGGACACCTCGCATTTCGTCCAACGTACGAAAAAATACGTCAAAAATATTGGTGGCAGTCAATGAACCGTGACATCCGGACTTGGTGCCTAGAATGCCAGGCCTGTCAACGGAGAAAGACACCTCACCGCCGTCCGAAACTGCCGACGGGTTACGTACCTGTACAGCGGCCGTTTGAAAGAGTATCAGTCGACCTAGTCGAGTACAAATCACTCTCAATGTCAGCAGTCGGAGTGAGATGCAAATACGTGCTTTCCATGATGGACCACCTGACGCGTTATGCAATTCTCACACCAGTTCCAAACAAAACTGCTGAAACGGTAGCACGTGTAATCATTGATCGGATTATCAGTATCTTTGGCCCGCCTGAAATGCTGCACTCTGATCAAGGCACTGAATTCGAAAACAAGATTATCTATCAGTTGCAAACAATCTTGGGCTATAAGAAAACACGCACGACGCCGTATCGTCCGCAAGGTAATTCGGTCTCTGAGCGTGTGCATTCAACGATGCATTCCATGCTCGCAATGCATAGCTCCATGAATCGTGACAACTGGGCGGATCTCCTGCCAATGGTTCAACTAGCGTATAATACGTCGTTTAATAAAACCATGCATGAGACACCGTACTTCTTGATGTTTGGTCGCCAAGCACGGTTACCGGTAGATGTAATTCTCGGAATCCCACATGTAGGATCAACTGCAGATACCGAGAGTTTTGCTCAAAAAACACGAGAAAATCTACAAATTGCTTTCGAACTGGCGCGAAGAAACCTCACGGAACGTGCAGAGAAGCAAGCTGCGAAAAACGAAAAGTTACCGCAGTACCCCGTCTTTAAACCTGGTCAACAGGTACTCGTATACCGACCACACCAGGATATAGATGGACCAAATCCGAAGCTGTTCTTACCGTGGCGAGGACCATATACCATCTGCTCACAACTGTCGCCAGTTGTGTATAGGGTGAAGCGAGTCGATGAAACACGAGAAATATCCGTGCATCTCGCCCATCTAAAACAGTACCATGAAAGGGAAAAACCACCAGCACCACAGTTTGGAAAACTGGCGGAATATTTCCTTGGGAAACAAATTCCCTTACCTGCCCTGACAGCAAACGACGAAAATCAACCGAAAATTGAAAGATACGTCGTGTTGAAAGTGGTAGGGCATCGAAGCGGTCAAGGCCGAAAAGGTCCGCACAACTATCGATATCGTCTAAGACTGAAAGGATACGGTCCTGAATCAGATCTGATGTATCGTGCCGACGAAGTGCCGCAATGCCACGAAATGATTTCCGCATACCGATCAAAACATGATCTGGACATCGCGCCCGCCAAGAAATCGTCCGAAGTACCGCAGAAAAAAGCGAAACGAAAACGCGACGAAGGTAGGGATCCGAGTACGAACAAACGCGCAAAGCACAAAGCAAGGCCAGACACGTTGTGTCCCAAGCCAGCAAAATGCGTGAATAAAAAACGTACTCAGCGGAAAAGTAAACGAAGTCCGAAGGCAAACAAAAGATACATTTCCAAAGTATCTAAACGGTGAAAGGAATAGCACCCAAACAATAAGGTTGCTATCCAGCATTTGGTTGGGTCAAATGCTGGCGAGGAAATGTCAAGTTAACCGGTCTCAAGTGGAATTGAGGGTCGCAACTCGATGACACTAATCATGAGTCACGGAAACAGTCTTAAGACTGTCGAACACCGTATGCCTATCGTACTCAATAAGCAACACGATTGCTTACACCCAGCGGTATGGTTACGCGAACCAGAACCCGCACAAAGTACAAATTCTTGATACTTAACAAGAATAAGCTTTGACACATCATTGATTGACATCAATACCTGGTAGCTTGTACGAGCCTTGGAGATATTAAATCCGTACGGTGTTGCTTCCAACACGTGTGTAGTCCACACGGCACTGTCAGCTGTCTTCGGATAGTGAGGGAGGGATTTAATTTTTGAAAAGCTGTGTTGGCATCCATGATACGTCCATACCTGCTCCACTAAAACTTAACATTCACACATGAATGTACGCCAAAACCCAACTTCAACAAGCTGAGCTTTCGGCGAAGAAAAAGGGGGGCTATGTGGAGGTCAGGATATGGAGATTCAGGAAGCACAAACACACGTACATAAAGAGTCAGATCCAAGGGATATGTGATACTAGATCACTGTTGGTCCCAAGGGGTCATGACCCTACAGATTCCCAACGGCTGCGAATAGTTGATGAATCTTTAGGAGGATGGGGAAATGAGTCCACGAAGGCTCACCCACACCCTCCGCACCACCCTAGCTTGACTGAGTTCGCTCGGTCACGCTTGGCATTCCTCGCCACATTACACCAAAGGAAATAGCCAACCTCCGGTGGCAGGACATAGCCACCACAACCCTGGACTCTCCACTCACCCAGAGTAGAGGGCATCCATAATAGGCTACTTTGCCGAAAAAAATCATGGCATCAGCGAAAATAGTAGTGCAGAGATCGAAACCCACCCTCGCGCTCTGGCATCACGCTCTGTGTCTTCACGGACAACATAAACGATCGACTCTCGCCAAATGCACGTGATACGTACGACGGCGGGGCACAGCTTTGTTCTTCAGTTGTTTTCTGTTCGAACGGACGACATCTACTACACCTAGTCTACACACAGCATTCCCCGAAAAGAATGTATTGGTGCGCCTTCCTTCTTTTTCTGTTCGTACCTCCAAGCACGTTCTCCTTCCTGGTGGAAAAGAAACGACCCGAGCTCGTGAAACGCATGGTAGCGATCGATGTCGGCGGTGCGGTAGAACCTGGCCTCGGAAGCCTTATCATCATCATGTCGTAAGTTCCAACTTGTCTTCTAGCGTATGTTGTATGTTTGTTGCAGCATATCATGGACAGCACGGAATTGCGTCCGGTGTACAATTGAGAAGTCTTTTGGATCTATCCGTCGAGAGTGGTATTCGATGGCTGTAACCGCTTGATTTTCGGTGTATGACAACGCTCAGTTGCAAGGGATAGTGCGACCGATCGCCCCAGTTTCTGCCTGCCTCTCTATCGAACAGCCGTAGCGCGCTTGCTTCTTGCCTCGCATCGCGCTCCTCTATCAACATTGACCAACCTGTTTCCTATCTTCACTCCGCATATCGTATTTTGGTTTCATGCGATCAACCACCACCATCGATGGCTCAGCATTGCGACACAACAGCATGACGACGGCTGTTGTATGCTGTGGCTGGCGTATGTGACGGAGGCTTGGGTAGAGATACATACATAGAGTGATTTATTATCCACACACAGGCGCCCAAGCTGTCGTCACCTGACGGTTACAGACTTGGAAACACGCCTTCACAATGCCGGGGATAAAACCCACACAACAGGATAGAGTCGTTCATGCACAACATAAATTCCCCAACATGTCCTCTCACGAACTTCGGTATTCTCGTTCTGATACACAAGACACCTTCTCTCTCTATGTCCTCTCAAAACAGCGTCAATGTCCTCTCGAATAAACAATCTTCACGAGTACTTGCATACATACAACATCAAAATATTTCTAGCTGCTATACAATTCCTTCAAGCAGCGGATTATTTTCCTCTTACACACACCTCCTGAGCTTCGTTTCCAACACAAATCATTCTCCTAGGAGCATCATGCGATTCTTGATGAACTTCACAGCACCCGAACTCTTGGTAAACATGTCAGCTTTCTGCATTGCTGACTCGATCTTCTCGACCTTTCCGACTCCATCCTGGGTCCGCGACCTGATGTGGTGATACTTGATTTCATTATGCTTGGTCCTGGGCGTGATCTTGGAGCTAAGGCTAGTCAATATAGGCCAGGAGTTATCCTCGTAATGCACCGTGGCCTCCTTCTGGGCACGGTTTATAGTCTTCAGTAGGTGCC
This sequence comes from Ectocarpus sp. CCAP 1310/34, assembly GCA_902602495.3. Taxonomy (NCBI): domain Eukaryota; class Phaeophyceae; order Ectocarpales; family Ectocarpaceae; genus Ectocarpus; species Ectocarpus sp. CCAP 1310/34. Next base: position 45,895 of record CACKRE030005072.1, on the reverse strand, counting down.
GGAAGGGGATGATTAGCTGGCAAGCCTTGGACTAGTCTTCAGTAGGTGCCGGAAGGGGATGATTAGCTGGCAAGCCTTGGACAACGCCACGTACTCCGCCTCCACCGATTGGACGGCCACCAGCGGTTGTTTAGCTGCCCTCCAGTCCACCGGTCCACCGGATAGGAATAGAACGATCACCGTAGTGGACTTCCGGTCGTCCAGGTCACCTCCGAAGTCCGAGTGAGCGTACGCCGTTAGTTTGTCTCCATTCTCGGCATCCTCGCTGTACGTGATTCCGATGGAGGTGGTCCCCTTTAGGTACCAAAGCAGCCGCTTCAGCTTGGCCATCACCTTCGGTCCCGGTTTCGCCATGTTCCTGGTAAGCACCAACACTGAGTGTGCAATGTCCGGCCTCGTTCCCCTGCAAAGGTAAAGAACCAAACCGTAGCCGACCGGAAGTTCTTGGTGTCCTCTGGCGACAGCACTTCATCCTCCGCCGTAGGGATCGGCCCAACCTCAGCCGGCGTCTTCGTCGGGTGTGCGTCAGCCATGTTGAACTTAGCCAGCACGGCCTTGGTGTACGCCTCTTGCGTCAGGAGAAGTGTTCCGGCGTTGAGATGGCGCCGAATGGCCATTCTCAGAAGGAACTTCGCATCCCCCAGATCCACCGTTTCGGACCTTTCCTTCAGCTGCGAAATTATCGTCGTCACCAGATCTTCGTTGGTGCCGGTGAAAAGGATGCCGTCCACGTATACAAGCAGAAGTACTTCTCCGTCTTGCAGTGAGTAAAGGCACGGGTCTGCGGTGCTCTGCACAAAGCCAAGCTCCAGCAGAAAGACATGAAAAGTACCGTTCCATCCCTTCGGGGAGAGGCGCAGGCCATAGAGCCACGCCTTGAGAAGCCAGACTTGTTTTAGCTAGACCAACGGGAATCCCTTCGGCGTTATGACGTATGTAGGCTCCGCCTCCTCGGGGATTCTGGCACGTAGAAATGCCGTCTTGATATCCGCTTGCTTCTGGACGAGATGGTTGTGGGCAGCAACTGCTAACACCATGTGTACGGATTCCATGGACGCCACCGGCGCCGCCTTGTCGGCCCCCGTATCAGCTTCGTAAGAGCCTTGCACCACCACACGAGTTTTCGCGCGAACCGCCACGCCGTCCTGATCGTACTTCCACACGAAATGGAACCTGGACGGGATCGGTTTTGCGTTCTTCGGCGGATCCACCCAGTCGAACACGTCATGTTTGTATTACGACTTTCCCTCGTCGCTGACTCTCATTTCCAGAGTGCTCCCTCCGTGCCGTTGACCGCTGCGTCATATCTTGCGGGATCAGCAGGCTTGTAGCCTGCCTCACCGGGGCGACCAGTCCTGATGTTTCCGAGCACACTACCCGTCAACAGGGCATGCTCGGTCCGCTCGTACGCCTCCTCCGTCGTATGCAGATTCATCCTCTCCGGCGGGTTGGAGACCCTGCCGCTCCGATTCGAATCCTCCAGTTGGGGCCCCGATGGCGTTGGCGTTACTTCTTCCTGTTCTTGTTCTTGTTCGTGTTCTTCGTCCTCTTCTTCTTCTTCTTCTTTGTTAGTGTCCACCGTGTTCGGCGGATAGATGGTGGTGGGAGTCATCGCTGCATCGCTGAGAATGGGTCGTACCCTTTCTTGGGTTTGACCACGTCGCGAGTCTCTTTCTCACGAAAGGACACCTCAGCGGAGTTTGTGATCTCCCTGGTTGACCGCTTGGTATTCCGGAATCGTGCTCCCTCGTGCTTATAGGCTGCCGAGCCCTGTTCATGGGTGTGCGACAAGTCACCGAGCGGTTTCCCCTCCCATACCTCAAGTGTGGCCTTTCCGTCCAGAACCTCCGTAGGTGTGCGATTCTTGAGGTAGTCTAGATAGCTGTATGGAATGCTTCGCCCCACAGATGGCCTGGACGGTGCGGTGCTCCCAGGAGTAGCTTGTGCGCCGTTCCGATTGTATGGATCCGCTTCGTTCTTGATAAGCTCTTGGAGCGACTCCGCCACCCCATCTTTCGTCTTCAGGAGAAAGCCAAACCTCATGCGAGAGAGGTCATTAGTAAGCAAAACGGCACTCTGGCATCCGCCGGACGACTTGACAGGGTGCGGCCTCCACATATCGGCGCTCAGAATCTCAAGCCGAGTCGTGGCTCAAGTGCGATTCGACAGAGGGTGGCTACCTATTTTTTGCTGTCGCCAACCGCGCAAACCCGGCAGTCACCTGGTTCGATGTTCCGGTTGAAGTTCACTCCGGTTGTCGCTTTGTCCGCCAGCTGCTGCAGAGCACGTGGGTGGCAATGACCCCTTCTACGATGCCACATATCAGCGTCGACCGTGGTGTGGTATTCCTCGGCGGCGTCAAGATTGACGTCGTCGATGATGACGTTCACGACGTACATCCGCCGCACCGCCGTCGAGATGGGGAAAACATGGTTGCCATGGCGAAGCGCCGGCGGGGTCGACAATAGATCACACATCACCCCCTTCTCGGCCAAAGCTCCAACCGACAAGATGTTAGCTCCTAGGTTGCGAACCAACAGAACTTCCACCGCTACCGGTACCACCGTGTTCTTGACATTCAGAATTCCAAATTTTATCGTGCCATTCTTCTTGGTTGCATTTGAGGTACCACACGACCCGATGATACGCACGGCGCAGTCCACCGGATCACGAACATGTTTGGACATGCGGGACTCGGTGCATATCATGTGGCTAGAAGCGGCAGAATCGATGTATACAGTCTTGTCTCCAACAGCGGGGGGATTCACCTGTTCCACTTGAAACACGTTGGTGTAGTCTACGCGACATAGATTACTCTGTCCCATCAGGCGCCTCCTCCGCCTGAAGGTGAGTCGTTGCCACAAGCGCCGCCTGACCGGCACATCACCAGCGGTGCGCTCATCACGCAGCACCGCAGCAGGCACATCCTGCACCTGCACAACTCCAGCTGCGCGCTCCCTAGCTGCGCCGCACCAGGCACCTTCTGCGCCTACGGCGGCGCGCGTTTCCAGCAGCGCCGCAACACGTGCATTCTGCACTCGCATGTAGTCATCAGGCTCCGCCTGAACCTGCGTGTCATCTCCGATAACAATCGCGAAGTCCTCCAGCTGGCTGCTGGGTCCCTCGATCCACGTAAACCGCGCCTGCGTGGTCGACTCCTGCGTGACATGAGAAGCCTGTTCCTTGGCTTCTTCCGCCTCCTGCGAAAGGCAAAGCGGGCAGTTGTATCACCCGTGCTCTTTGGAGTTGTGGCAGTACCTACATAAGCCCTTCGAGTTTTGACCATTGTCTCGGCCCCATCCTCGACCGTTTCCACCGGAAGCTTGGCTACCGCGACCATTGCCGCGTCCGCCTTGCGCATTTTCCGCCCTGTCGCCGTGTTTCGAGGAACCTTCGTTGTTCCCGTTCGACGAACCGCCGCCCGTCAAACCGTTCGTAGTTTGGCCGCCATTTCCTCGACGACCACGTCCGCCACGTCCACCGCGCCCCCCTTGCTTGCGGAAGGCACGGGCTCGTCCGTGCTTGGCAGTGTTCAAAGCCCGACCGTGACTGCCTGCCCCATTAACGCGGCCAGAGTCTTTCCCCCGGATTCGCATTGCATGAAATGTTGTAGCACGGAGGGCGAGTTCTTCGAAATCAACCGTACCCTCAGCCGACCTCTGCGACTCACACAGCAACGCAGTCTTCAGTTTGCTGTAATGGCTGTCCGGGAGAGCGTCATGCAAAGCGTTGGACAGCCGCGAGTCGACGACAATATCGCCGAGAGAACCCAACTCGGTAGAAATGTGGCGCAACTCCTGGATCGCGCGCGACGGATCAAAATATTCGTCGCTTGTTGTGACGGCGACGGATGCCAGTTGGGCGTGCAGCTGCTTCATCCGATACGGACCCGCCACCTTGTACTTCTTCTCTAGCGCTACGAAGGCAGCACGACTATCCCCATACTCAGCATCTCCAATCGGCCCGTACCTCTGTACCACCTGTGATGCCGCACGGGAGTGTTCGTGTGTGTTTTATTTTTAGCATCGACCGCGCTAACCGGCTGACCAATGAAAATACGTCCGTCTTAGTGCGGTTGAAAACACACAACACTTCTATCTACCATGAACTGGGACCCCGTGAGGGGGCAGCATGGGGTAGGCTAAACTATCGTTCGGATCAAAAACAGAAACAGCAGCAACAAAAGAAAACTGCACCCGTCTACCGAGGCTATTACCTAGTACTTTCACCAGTATCCTCCTTGTTTTCGCTACCATCATTCTGATCCTCATTTTGACAAGAAGAATCCCTGGGCAGTTCTTCCCTAGCCCTACGTTTCTTGTGGGGAAGGTCATCTGGCTCAAAACCTTTGCTCTCTTCCACTCCTCCATGTTCTCCTGCTCCATCGTCGTCTTCGTCCTCCTTTCTTCCCTTTCCCTTTCCTTCGTCTTCGTCACTCCCAAATAATTACCCTCACTACTATCGTTGTCGCAGAGATCCCAACCGATTGGCCCTGGTGGAAGTTGGTCGATCAGTAGCCCATGACGTTTGAACACATCGCGAGTTCGCATCGACAGAAAACGAGCTAGCTCGAAGGTAAACCGTCTCCGAATCCTCTTCGTATGAAAAGCTTTCAGGCGAACTAACGCTCTTTCGCCTTCAAAATTCCCCCGGCAAAAAGCTTCGTGCGCCATGTGGTTGGCGATAGCAACGATGAGTCGATTGGTGCCTTTGCCAAGACCACCATTCGTTGAAAAAGCAGCAGTAAGGAGGGTAGATCTAGACGGGTTGAAAGTTCCCGCATAGTGATTTGCCTTACTTGCAGCTCGATCTTCGAGGGCGGATCCTGGCTTAAGGATCGACTTGTCGATGCTTCGGCCTGCGGATGGGTTGACGATTAATACGTCTATGAGAATGGACTTGGTGCAGAGTTCCCCTTCCTCCTCTCCTGCGTGTAACCCTGGGGGAATTACCAAATCCATCTTGTATAGCCCCTTTCCCCTACCAGTGCCTGTGGTAAAAGGGGAAGAATCCTCAACGGCGATGGGCATATGGCACTCGCGCAGTGTCTTGAGGACCACTCGAACCATCCTGTTATGGAGGAAGGTTGAGGCGCCGGTCTTGGTGCAGACGAGGGAGTGGGCTCGGCTCAAGCGGTCCTTGCATGGTAACAATGCACCTGCACCACAAAGTTTGCCTGTGTTGCAGTCTGCTCGATCGTGACTCCCCAGTACACGACCGATTGACTCTCGATATAGATCAGGCAGCATTCTTTCATCTGCTGACAACCCTTGCGTTGTCAACCACGACAAAACTCCCTTGCCTTTCGCTTCCTCCAAGCGGATCAACGCCCTCTTCTTTGGCGTTTCCTCGCCTACTACTTTCTGCAAGTCTGTCTCCACCATGTGACGCACTGCTGCATGAAGAGTTTCAAAATGGAGAGCTTGGGCTCCAAAGACTTGGTAGTGTTGACCAAATTCATTTCGGCTGAAGGTAGACGGTGGTTGATGTTCTACGTCAGGGTTTCCATCTTCACGGGGTTTTCCCGCCTTCCCTGCTTCCAACAAGTAAACTCCTTTGAGGGCGGGGGTTAACTCATCACTTGTGGCAAGTTTAGCCCATGACTGCCCAACAGCTTTTTCAAGCTTGTCTTTGGTGATTATTTCCTCTAGCTTCTTCAGCGAGTCAATCAGAGCCAACCCTGTCGGTAGCTGGGCAAGCCGGGGTAGACATTGCTCAACTGTGTATCCTGTCGATGCTTGCACTGACTTGGAGAACACCAGCGCTTGCCCTGCCACAAAAGCCGATTCTCGAATGAGAACATTGCTCGTGATTCCTAGTCCTCCTTCACGCATGGGAAGGTGCACCTGCGCCCGAGCTGTTGCATTGAAGGAATCTACCTCTTCGCTCTTCGTCGGGTCTGCGCGTTCTTCTTTGACTGTTGATATTCTCATGCTGTTGGCCATCTTGCCAAGGACGATCTTCCTCATTGTCCACATCATCATGTTATCATGTATTTTTGCGGCAGAGTTGGTGATAGACGGTGCAATCGTCCTCAGCAGATGGAACAAACGTGGCACACCAGATAAACGCAGCAGTTGATAGCTGGCTTGAGGGTCGTCAAGCGTTGCTAGGCGGAGTATCAATTCCGCCGGGTCACCACGGGCGATTTTGGAAACGAAATTCCTCTGGAACTCTTCTGTTCCTACTGGGATCCCGACAACTGGCATGCCACCTTCAGCAACTGACAGACCAATTTTCGTCAATTGTTGCTGTTCGTCGTTTGTCAAAGAGGACATGCAAAGACCTTCCGGGAAAAGAACTTTGGATTTCGGGAGACTGAGCTCAATCCCTTTTTGGGAGAATCGTTCCTGAATCCAATTCGTTACAGTGGATGTGGCCTGCATGTTCTAGCAAAACCTGGTGGAAGATGTGCTTGGCGGTCGTCGACGTATCCGATGAGTTTGACTCCTGGCACTGGTGGCTTGTTGTTGAACTCTTTCATGATATCAAGGAGTCCTACACAGAAGCCAAACCCTCCCAAATTGCAGCCTTGTTGAACTCCGCGCTGTGAAAGAACAACCTCGATCGAACCATCTTCCATTTTGAACAGAAGTTTCGCCTTGGTTCGAGCGTAGATGTTCCCGAAGTACTTCACCAAGTGTGGCGTATGAGTGGCCACTGCTGGCAAGATGGAAGATCATGCGTCTAAGCATTTTTCCCATCAAAGGAGAGAATGGTGCTGCCTTGCTGGTGGCTGAGGGCTGCTGTGGAAGCCACTATCTCAACTCCTCCTGGAACACCACCTCCGAACTGATTTGCTGCTTCGAAGATGTTCGCAATTCCTCCCTTGTACTGGTGGCAAAAGCTGCCGCTGATGATGGGACGCGAAACCTCTCCAACTGCAATCGGCCGTTTTTTCTAANCTGCTGTGGAAGCCACTATCTCAACTCCTCCTGGAACACCACCTCCGAACTGATTTGCTGCTTCGAAGATGTTCGCAATTCCTCCCTTGTACTGGCGGCAGAAGCTGCCGCTGATGATGCGACGCAAAACCCCTCCAACTGCAATCGGCCGTTTTTTCTCTCCCAGCGCTGAAAGGTTGGCACTGGTGTGGAGGTTCCAAAAGAAATCCGGAAGCTCGTCTCCGTAGTAGAAGACTTTAAAGCTGAAGTCCGCCAAAGTTTCAGTAAAGGAATCACTCATCCCACCAGCTTGGAGATACGAACAATGAAGACCATCAGGCCCCGGAGCACTCTGAGGGTTGGCTTTCTTCACCGTCTGCTTGATGAACTTGATTTCGAATGGTTCATCAGCTTCGGCGACGGAGTCTTGCTTGCACGAAGAGGATGACGACATGTTGGAAGTGTTTGCAAAATACTTTCGCCAGTTGCGCATCGACGTGTTTGACTGTCGAAAAAATTGACGTTTCAAGAGCATTTTCGTGTGTGCTTTTATTTTTAGCATCGACCGCGCTAACCGGCTGACCAATGAAAAGACGTCAGTCTTAGTGCGGTTGAAAACACAAAACACTTATATCTACCATGAACTGGAACCCCGTGAGGGGGCAGCATGGGGGAGGCTAAACTATCCTTCGGATCAAAAACAGAAACAGCAGCAACAGAAGCTTCTGCACCCGTCTACCAAGGCTATTACCTAGTACTCGAGTTCGTGCATATGTGGGAAGGATCTAAGGACGGTTCTGTGTTCCGTAGATGAAGGGACATACGATAGTACCTTTTGTGGTAGACTTTCGATGAGTCAGCGGTGCCCCCATGCTGCGTCAGCCTGCGTGGGGCATTCTCTTCCTCCCCTGTCTGTCGTGCGTTGGTCCTGCGGATCTAATACAAGCCATTAACGAGACTTTCTAGTCACTGAACACAAATACGGGCATACCCGGCATAAGGCTCCGGCCCTAAGAGTTATCAACACTCTAGAGTTAGCTTTCTCCATCGTCGTTGCAAGGAAACGAAAGCAAAGCCCGTGCCAGCAACGATGTCGGGAGGAGTCTCGGAGGAGGAGCTCGCTGCGAAACTCGGAGAAGTCGAGCGCAAGCTGACGGCCCGCTTTGAAGAACAGCAGGCAAAGGCTGAGGGAAGGATAGAGCAGCTCCTTGATCGCTTCGAGGGACTATTGCTCCAGCAGTCCGCGCGGGACGGAGGAGGAGGGTCACACGGCGCCGTGGTGGACGGGGGCGCCGTGGGGGGTGTGGTTGGAATCCCAGGGGGAACCGGGAGGGGTTCCGCCGCAGGGAACCTACTCGAGACTGTGGGCCCTGGCGCTCGGGACAGCGGCGGCGTCAGCGGTGGAGTAGCGGGCGGCACTACACCCGAGCCTGTTGATCGCGGGAAAAGTACTTGGTCCGAGAGAGCTGGAGTATTGCATTCATGGCGATCCTGGTGAATGTCGACTTGTCGCAGAGGAGAAAAACCGCGCAATACTGCTGTATTTTTGAAAGAGGGCTAACAACAGCGCGGCGTTGCCGCGGACACTTTATTTCTGGTTGATTCGTGAGTGATTCCTTGAGTGACCTTCCCTGTGACGAATGATACCGAAAGTTTATGAAGGAGACTCTCAGTTCAGGCGTTTCAGTTTTGATTTGGTGTTCGTAAGAGCGTCTGTAGTTTCGCTGACGATGATACAGCGAATGATGATGTTTTCGAAAGGCGTTTCGCGGTTCGGGCGTTTCCATTCTTGAGTGCGAGTGTTTTGTTGAGCAACAACTGTAGTTTATCTTCGTTCGATGATGTACCCGAGCGTTTATGGCGGTCTTATTCTCGGAGGATACGCTAGATGAGCGTGAGGCCTTGTAAGGTAGGGAACCCACCATACACAGCCCCAACACTCCACGCTCCCAGATGTAGGGGGGGCGACGTGAGTTCTTAAAATTGTGCTTTCCGGATGTAGGGGAAGGTACTAAGACGCGCCCCCAGATGTAGGGGGGGTAGCGCAAAATTTCGAAAGTGTGCTCTCCAGATGTAGGGGAGGGTACTAAGACGCGCCCCCAGATGTAGGGGGGGTAGCGCAAAATTTCGAAAGTGTGCTCTCCAGATGTAGGGGAGGGTACTAAGACGCGCCCCCAGATGTAGGGGGGGTAGCGCAAAATTTCGAAAGTGTGCTCTCCAGATGTAGGGGAGGGTACTAAGACGCGCCCCCAGATGTAGGGGGGGTAGCACAAAATTTCGATGGTGTGCTCTCCAGATGTAGGGGAGGGTACTAACACGCGCCCCCAGATGTAGAGGGGATAGCGGAATTTTTTCGGAGGTGTGCTCTCCAGATGTAGGGGAGGGTACTAACACGCACCCCCAGATGTAAGGGGAGTAGCGCAAATATCTAACAGGTGTTATCTCCAGAAAAAACGGGAGGGGCATCTGTACGCGCCCCCAGATGTACGGGGGGGCAGCGAAAGCAGACGCACCCCAGACGTGGGGCAGTAGTTTCTTAACTGGCGCGTTCCCAGATGCAATGGGGGCGACGCGAGTCCAAGCTCTCAAGATGTAGGGGAGGGCAGCAGTTCTTCACCATCGCGCCCCCAGATGTAGGGGGGGCGACGCGCGTCCACGCTCTCCAGGTGTAGGGAAGGGCACAATTTTCTTCACCAGCGCGCCCCCAGATGCAGGGGGGGCGATGCGGGTCTACGCTCTCCAGATGTAGGGGAGGGCAGCAGTTCTTCACCAGCGCGCCCCCAGATGTAGGGGGGGCGATGCGGATCTAGGCTCTCCAGATGTAGGGCAGCAGTTCTTCACCGGCGCGCCTCCAGATGTAGGGGGGGCGGCGCGGGTCAACGCTCTCCAGATGTAGGGGGGGGCAACAGTTCTTCACCTCCACGCCTCCAGATGAAGGGGGGGCAGCGCAGAATTTTTCCAGTTGGGCGGTACTCCAGATGAAGGGGGGAGCTGCTCGGTCATCACAGATCTCCGCCAACGCGCTTCCAGATGCAGGGGGGGCAGCGTAGGCATTTGCCGTTGCAGTCGGCGCGCTTACCAGGGTGGCGAGCAGCAGCAGGGGTCTTTGCTGGTGCGTTGGAGGAGCCGGAGCCCGTTCGGCAACGGAGTCAAGACCCCTGCCGAGACCGACAATTTTCGGTTGGTACCGTTAGCAGAGAATTCTCGTAGCAGTTTTGAGTTTTTTGTGTATAGTCGCAAAATATGGGAGGGAATCCAATGTGGCGTTAAACCGATGTTAGTGAACGTGCATGACTTTGACGACCCCCCCTCAAAAGTCGCTACCGTGTCTGTATCGTATCAATGTTTTCCCTTGTTGTTTGAATTGTTCGCGTAGGACATTCGCAACAGCGAAACTCAAAGGCTAGATGTCACGGGGGAGCACTGTGGCATTTCATGCGCAGTGACGTTTTTGGTGTTGATCTGATGTTCTGTTTGTTGCGTGAGAGGTCGTTCCAACGCTCGCAATCCAAATTTCCGGGCCACCTGACACGCAATAAGTTGAATGATTGTGTTTCTTCATGCCTGTTGCTGTATTTCAGCCAGCGTTGGTATTTTATGTTTGTCTTCCCCTGAAAATGTTGAGATGATCATCCGAACCATCGATGTAGTTTGGTCCACTTGGTATGTCGCTATTGATGGGGAATTGCAGTAGGCAAGACGCCAACGTTAGCACTGCACTTGGCCTTTGTTTCTAGGGAATTGGAGTCGTTGAGATGACAACGAGGATGTTTTATTTGGTAGTCGTAGAATCATTGCGAGGGTTTTTGGCTCGGTGGCCGGGTTTTTCCTTGCAACGCATTTTTTCTGTGTGATTTTCGGTGATACCTGAGCACGTTGAGCAACACACGGTTATGGTTTATTTCTAATATAAGGAACCAGGGAGGGTGTTCGTGGGTGTGCATATGTGGGAAGGATCTAAGGACGGTTCTGTGTTCCGTAGGTGAAGGGACATACGATAGTACCTTTTGTGGTAGACTTTCGATGAGTCAGCGGTGCCCCCATGCTGCGTCAGCCTGCGTGGGGCACTCTCTTTCTCCCCTCTCTGTCGTGCGTTACTCCTGCGGATCTAATACAAGCCATCAACGAGACTTTCTAGTCACTGAACACAAGTACGGGCATACCCGGCATAAAACTCCGGCTCTAAAAGTTATGTAGTGTAAGAGTTATCAGCATGGAGAACCCTCCTGCGCCGTCGGACGTCGACATCAGACGCCGCATGTACAGCTCGCCATTTCTCTCAGCGAACTTCTCCATCGCAGTGGCATGCGCCGCCCGTTCGTCCGGGGCTTCATCTCCCGTCAGAGCTTCAGGAGGGTGTTTTTTTCCCGGCATTATCTTTCCGAGGCCAGACTAATGCATCAAGACGCGTGTGAGAGTGACCCATCCAGGGACGCTCGCATCATCACCATCAAAAGTCACAAACCCACGTTGCATGGGATTCGTGATGGGAGCTGCGCACGCCATGTGACTCGTGTCAGTTCCCCTACCGCGCGAGGCTCAAGATTTAACAGCACAACAACGGCTGTTGTATGCTGTGGCTGGCGTATGTGACGGAGGCTTGGGGAGAGAAACACAAAGTGATTTGTTATCCACACACAAGCGCCCAAGCTGTCTTCACCTGACGGTTACAGACTTGGAAACACGCCTTCACAATGCCGGGGATAAACCCCACACAGCAGAATAGAGTCCTTCATGCACAACATAAATACCCCAACACGACATATGGCATATCAACCGCCGACGGCACGGGCGACGTCTTTCCGTTCTCCTGGGAAAACAACAGCTATCACCTGTGGCTCATCGCCGCCTTTCGGGTAGGAGGTCCGATCGGCGACGTTATGGCGATGTCCTTCGCCCGGCTCGTAGGGGCTCCTGCCGGCGCTCGCGTGGCAACGGCCAGGTCCTGCTACCCGTACTACCACTATTGGAAGCGAAAGCTGGACAGAAGTCAGGAGCCCATCGGAAATCTCATGCCGAGGGCGCCTCTCTTGTTTGCTTACGGATCTGCCGGGTACAAGAGGGTGATGGTGAGCTCGTTGGTTGTTCTTTTCTAGGGGACGAGTGTTACCTCGGTTGCGTGTAGCTCTGAAACATGATTCGACTGCGCCACAATTACTCATCAATGGCGAAGAACGAGTCTGAAGTGTTGTCCCAAAACCCGGAATGCGCAGAGCCCCAGTGCTGCGGTAGAGTTTCCTTTCTGAGTTTTCACGTACACGAGGACGCAAGAAATCCTTCACTCTACCTCCTATTTTCTGACGTTCTGAGCGCTTAACTTCCACGAACGCATCCACACGCGCTTCGTTGCCCTCTGTTGCAGCAGTGCATGGTACATTTGTCGCCTCCTCTCCCCTTTTTGTCTTTGCTGTCTACATACCGTCACGTACGCGCAGCCGTTCCACGCTGACTGGTGGGCCAAGAAGGTCAACGACAAGGAAGGATCATCGTCCGTCGCCATGACACGCTCCAAGCACTGGGTCACCGCGGATCAACCCGACGACCTCAATCGCAATCTGGACGCTTTTCTGGAGAAGAAATGAAAGCCCTCGCTTCTGACGACGCCTCCACGTATCTATCCCCCCCTCAGGGTAGGGGAGGGGGATGGCCGACCGACCGTTCGAACTGCTTCCAACTGGGTGTTCAGGAATGTAGCTGTTGTGCGGGGGCTGTCAACCTTTCGTAGCATGAGGGGCGCAGCATAAAGTAGCTTTTCTGTGGGTGAAGATGTCCCTTGAAGTCACTGCCGGAGTGCAAGAACCACGGAAGCGGGAAAGGAGGAAATGTTTGTGTCAAGGCTCGATGTTTGGAATTTCCGACACAAAATGCGCGAGACGCCTCATGCTTTTTTGGAGAAGTGACGAAAGGTCTATTCAAGTGCTTATTGGTGGTTGTATTCGTGGGCCCCATGTGGCGAAAGTATGATGTGGCTTTTACTGGGAGGTTCGTGTGTTACGTTTCTGCCCATCCGTGCAGACAGGTGTTTTATGCGGTTTTGAACAAGGTGTGTGACCTTGCTGGAAAAAGGGCTTCCGAAGTTAGTGATTTTGTTACGGCCGGTCGTCCCCACCGGTTTTCGAAATACTCTGATGGATACCTCGCATGGTTGCGATTACCTGGAGGGCGTAGGCGGACATGATTGCGAATCAGACAGACCAATATATCTCCCGATCTAGCCTGCTGGAGGGGTCCAGGGTACATGTCCCCTGACCCCTTGGGGCAAACGCCTCTTCTTCGGCGGGTGCCCGTAAACAATAACCCGGGGTCTACTTGACGCCGCTCCCGAAGCGAAAGATCAATTGAGCCACATACTGTGCCTTTGCCCACCAAGTGCGAATTGCTGTGAGTGCTGAACCTCATACATACGTCGATTACCGAGCTTGCGAGGAACTGTGTGATCGCTGTTGGACGTCGCCGATCGCCCTCTAGTCGTACTGCTGCTTGACTGCTGTTCTACATACATAGATCGTTCTCCGCAGATATTGTGCCCTATCTCTGCCCAGGTGAGTTATGCATGACCCGATAAATATCGAGACAAAACCTTAATCTGAGTCACAATTTCTTGCCACACGAGAGGGCGCCACCTACCAATACGCAGTTTCTGCCTTACGGCTCTCCTTGTTGTTAACTCGTCTAACCTATTGCCGTCGTTCACGATATCCTCCTCCTCTATCTACAAGGAGGAGCGACGACATGTATCAACATAGACCATTCCTCTGCTGCGCATCCCTTCTTTTCCATCTGGAGGAAGGTTCCTTCCGCGATCCTTTTCGCGCTTGTCAATAATCGGATCGAAACGCTCCTGAACACATGCCTCAAGACCAAACTGTGTACGCCGGTATGTGGACCTGTCGTAGCCTTGCCCTTCCAACGGTTTCACGGAAACGGTTAGACCATCTAAACCCAGCAGCATCATCCTCGTGCAATCAACAACAAGTATTGCATTGCCATCAAGGTGTTCAAGCTACAGACATGGCGTGTTGGCAACGTTTAACTTCAAGAATAACTATCCCCGCTCCCTCACTTTTAACGCATCGCACTTGGGGGAACACCGTTTCGCACGTTGTTCTTAGGCTGGCCACGGACGCGAGGAGCCCTACAGCCTGCTACGGCGATTGTGCTCCGCTGCTGTCGATTGTCCTCCGCCCACTTCATGCAATAATCCATTCTCCCGTCAGCGCTTGCTGCCAAGACTTCCTGCTCCGGACAACGAATAGTTGGCGTGGTAGCTCTAATCTGCTAATGTCCTGGAACATTGAGGCAAGTCCACCTCCCTTTTCTTACCAACCAAGGGAGGGTGTTTTTCTACTAACAACTGCTAGAGTCGATACGATTGTCCGGCCAAGAGTACAACCGACTGGCGTCACATGGGGTGCCTTCGTCATCTCTGAACGCGAACGATATCCTGGTTCTAACTCAGCCTACCTACGCGATGCTCATGATTTATTGGTGGTGCGTGTTCTGCTACCCACACAATAGTCCAACCACATTTTCGTCACAACGATGGTTGGCATCGGGGCGTCTAGTACTTATTTCGGCAGCGATAGGTTGCCGTCCAGCCGAAACGCACCGAGTCATCAACCGGTTGACTCCCGATGTCCTTGGGGAGTGGGAAGCGGTGTCGCCGTGCCTTTCTGGTGTCGCCGAGGTTCCCGGCGTTGCATGCCTGCGGGTAGCCCTGCTATTGCCCTGAAGGGACAAAGCTTCCCCGAACCGTCTGATCAACCAGAAATTCGCCAGGCGTAACCTGTCATCGTCACACGTCTCCCTTGCCGGAAAAGTTTCCGGGCGTGTACCTGGAGGCGGATCTGCTGCGGCTTGAAACAACATCTGCCGAACCCCTGTTGAATGCACCGCTCCTTACGACAGTCTCGGAGCCACAACGTTTCACTGTCGCCGGGCTCTTACCCGCAGATGTTGTGGGCAGGTCGCCTCGTGCCTACCAGCCTTGAAAACGATGGGCCGCGGCCATTGGATGATCGGGCCCACTGCGGGTCTTTCTATTTACGATTTAGCGCCCTCAAATAGTGAATCTCTCTCGTCGCCGTTGTTTCCGCGGTATTCCGTCGGGTAAAGCCTTACGATACTCGCTGGATAGACAGATGACTGTGGACCGGTGCACGATCGGCTCGGTGACCCCGCCAACCTTTGCCAAGCGTGAGCGGCCCTTATCACCGCGCTTGTTTCTTCCTTGGCCGTTGCTTCGTTTGGAGCTACATGTCCCCTAGTCCTCAATCTCGAAGTTGGGTGAGGCAGGCGGGGGTCCTTTTACCCGGTACACGACAAAGTGGGTAGACAGGGCGGCCGCCGGGTCGTACACGACAAGCTCGTCGTAGTTGAAGTGCGGACCAACCTGAAAGCAGAAAACCCAAACGGAAGAGCAGGCAAATATCATTCCTGATTACAGGGGTGAAAACTCGTTGATTGCAACAGGGTGTTGATAGGCCAATGCATGAGAAAAGGAACGCACGCCTGTCGTGTGGATACACCAAAGTTGCATTCGAGGTAGGCAAACAGATGGACCGAGGTGGGCGTGACAACAACCTGTCGCGCCCCATCGTTGCATGCCAATATGACAGCAGTACAACCACCGAGTCATTCTCTGCAAACCGTTCGCATCGTGCATGAATGAACATCGTTTTTCGAAGATTACGTCCATCAATCTCGGTGAGAAGTGTCAGGTTACCTCTCCAACTACAGAGTTATAGCCCAACGGTGGCCGCTCCATCTGCGGGAAGTACTTCTCGGTGGTCACGTACGCTCTCCCCGCAGCGACGTGGGCGACCAGCATTCATCGGACCTTGGTGCCATCGGTTGCCCGCTGATGTAGAAGAAGAGCAAATTCCACCCCCGAATACACCACACGCGGATACAGCACGCATCAGAATGTTTGCTGTGAAACTGCGATCGCATCTGCCCATACACACGTGAAATCTGGTTCAATTTTCTTCTCCTCAAGACTATGGAGATTGTATGCATGTATGAGATGAGCGCCACTAGATGCAGTGTTACGAGCTTGATGCGTGCACTATTTTAGGTCAGAAAACATACGTGCGGTATGATGTTTCTCAGTTTCGTGTTCCCATGAGTACACCTTCGCATGCAGTTTCTATCCGCTTAAGCAGCCTCTACTAACTCAAGAGCGATCGTAGGTAGCACGAACGAGGTCCTTCTTGCGGTGTACGCTATGGTGTCGCTGTGTGACGAGGTTTCGGCTGCTCCTTCGCTCCTGTGCGATATTCGAAAACAAGCGGTTCCACACGAAGAGCCGAGAAATGCACTTCAAATAGTTCCACCGAGGTTCGAGCTCCTCACCTAGCCACTAGAAGGCACACGAAGGTATCAACCACTAGAAGATCCTACGCAAGAGACGTCCCTGACCATCATATTGTTCTTGACATTGCACATGATGGTTTCCGAGCCTCAGTCTGGTAAGTAGTATCGTTGTCGTCCTTGAAAATGTATTTGAACTCCTCTTGCTCGTTTTCTTCGAGATATTCAGTGTGACTGGGGCGTGAGCGTGTTGCACGGCGGCAAGTGGTTTGCAATACGGGTCAATTCTGTTTCTGGGTTGCAGATGGTCTCATGGACAAACTTGGTTCAGTCCTATACGGCAGGAAAGGTTTGAAACTCGCCAAATAGCTGTCGGGCGAGATACGTGTTACTGTGCACGAAGCCCATCGTCATGCATTGAGTTGGGTCAGAGAGGAAATCCTAGTCGTTGACACAGTAAGGAGGGCAAATGAAGCTATGTACGTGTGGCAGCAAACGCTCAAATCTCAACCCCACCAATTGACCTACTCCGGACTGCCTGACGTATGGTGAAGTGAAAAAACACCGACGAGTTGGTGCGCAGATGAACAATGGGTCAATTCAAAACGATCCCCAACATCACGAACAGCGTGGACAGAATTTGAACAACGGAAATCTGAAGGTCGGCGACCTCAGTCTTCTGAGCTATATTCACCTTTTCGGTCTTTGCGGAGAAGTCATTCGCTTTGCCGGACACGCTGCTGAAATAGAGCCCCTTCCCGTACATGAGCCAACGAACCCTCTTTCCCCTCGTGGGTGAGTGGCCGACGTTGTCACCGATCTTAAAGCCGTGCGTGCATGTGTTGCACAGCCCGCAGCCAGGACGTAGACACATGGGTCCCTGCAGATGCGAGAGACGTCGTAGCATCGGGTTGGGGGTACACGGGACAATCATCTCCGTAAACGTTTCGACCCTACAGGGGGCAGGAGACACATCACCAAAGAAAGCAACTTCAAGTGTCCATGTTTCCAGAATCGAACAGAAGGAAGAAGATGTTTCGCCCAAGTGCTTGATTTCTGCCAGTGTTTTTCTTGGGGAAAGCAAGGAATATGTCGGATGACTACGGATGGAACGCAGAGGAAAACATGACAAACCCTCACCATGACCTTTGGGACGCACAAAAGTGGGGCTTGCTAGACCGCCCGATCTATCTCGAGGCAAATGTTTATACTCTCTAAGTGCGGCAACTGCGGCGCCTCCTCACACGCGCTGCGAGTGAAATTTGTGACCGCTGGCACTCACCCCAACGTAAAACCGGCAGCTTCTTGAGGAAAAAGTGCCGTGAAATCGGCGTCAGACGTTTGAAACCTCTTTTTTGTAGTCCTCGTGCGTCCCCCGAACATCACGGGGAACCTGCATCAGGAGGCGTTTGTTCGCCGGCAGAAAACAATAAACACGTTTGAAACGCGACGAAACAAGTGGAGCAAAACTGTTTCGAATCTAAATCAAGGAGGACCATAAGAGGCAAAACAGCAGGACATTACTGAACAACAGTGGGGAAAAGGCCGAGGAATGCAACAGCACCGGAGAATCGAGACGACCAGATTCCTCCGCGGTTCAGCGATGCCGCCCTTACTACGCTACGATGTGAAGTAGGACAAACAAACAGCTGACACGCCCATCCTGTTGCTTCTCCCCGGGGATACTGAAGTGCCACCTATCGTGCGTACCTGGATCTTGATCACGTGCAAGACCTCCACGCGCCGCATGGGTTTCGAGTGCAACCACTTGGAGGTAAACTGGTCAGCCAGCGACTTGTGCTCCGGGTGCCCTTTGTCGAAGAAGTGCAGCTCGAGCGAGGAGGAGGTGGTCTGACGAGCAACCATCACGTGCGTTGCGTACGGCTCGGCGCTCGGTTGTCCGAACGGGACGGGTGTCTGGTGAGCCTGTTTCGATTCGTTGCGCGCGCACGTGTACAAGCCATCGCGTTCTCAGCGCGAGAAAAGGAGCGATGGAACGAGAGCTGAGAATGGCTTCAATGACGAACAGCGTGGTGATTCTCCCAAAGGGAAAACACTTGGCTCTCACCATATGAAGTCGCCACTACTCGACAACCCGATAGGAAATCGTGATCACAATTGTTCGGGGGTGCAAGACGGATGGTTTGCACCTAGAGTTTCCGATCATTGCGTAATTCCCCCAGCAAACATTCAGCATCTCGTGTTTAACGTTCATGTCAAGGGGCGCGTTTTCAACCCCACTGTCGCGAAATAGAAATATCCTCAACGCACTGAAGGTTGTGAGGGGGATAGGGGGCTCATTCTCCTACTCTTTCAAGAAATGTTCTTGACTTACGAAAATGATGCGGTGAGCTTCAGAGCAGAAGGGAAGGGGCCGCCATGTCCCACCCGGCAGGGGTTTTTGTTGGCAGCCAGGAAGCCCGCCGTACGGCTCGCCACCCAAGTTTTGGATGGGCGCTGTCAACGTCGTTTCACCGAGCGCCTCTTTGGCGTAGGCGCGGCAACAAGAAAATGT
Organism: Ectocarpus sp. CCAP 1310/34; assembly: GCA_902602495.3. Classification (NCBI taxonomy): domain Eukaryota; class Phaeophyceae; order Ectocarpales; family Ectocarpaceae; genus Ectocarpus; species Ectocarpus sp. CCAP 1310/34. The sequence goes on along the minus strand of CACKRE030005072.1, from coordinate 27,184 downwards.
ATAAACCCACTTCGTGTCCCTCCTTGTCGCTGTCCTTCCTCGACCAAGGCATGCTGTTGTGTCACGTGATGTTCCTTGGCGGCACGTGTTCCCCAGACCATCGCGTTGTCACGTTCCACCAGATGGGTTGATCACTGCATGGAAAGCGCACAACAGTAGTAGTCTAGCATCCGTCCTGGAAGTCACAGCGCTAGAAACGCAAGACGCCCGGTGTTGCCTTTGTACCCAAAGTACTGTAAAATGCCCTGCGTAAACTGAGTAGCACGAGCTGCAGAACTATCGTACCTTACCAGCATCAGGATCACAATGAACGGATTCCTCACAACTCGGCAGTTGATACATCGATGACCCCCTGTTAGCATGGGGCGGCCACTCTCCGCGGGCTTTGGCCAGCTGCGCATGACCCCTACTGCAAAAGTTGCGCAACATGTCCTGCTCCCGAACTCGCGTCTCCGTGCAGCCTCGTAGCTGGCACCCTGTCTCGTTGCGTCTGAAATAACGGGAGGGGAGTACTGTAAAAGTGCGTGAGGTCACACAGGGCAGCGAGTTCGCACAGGGTCGGTTGCATCTTACCCCAGAGAAAATAAAGCCAGTTTGAACTCAGGTGTCGCAACAGTTATTGGTGCGAACTCGCGTGAGGTTCAGGGGGCGGGCACCCCGAGCTGCAACGGTGTATGTACTCGTCTCACAGTGTGTCATCCTGGCTCTACAGCCCTGGGTATCACAATGCAGCAGTGCGCTCCAAACACAAGGATCTTGATGAACACAAAGCCTACTACAGGACACTATCGGGGTGTATTACAAACCGCGTTCGTTCACAAGCATCCAACAAAACACTTACGCCGCATCGGGGTGACCTCCTAAGCTACGCGTCAGAGAGATCGCAGTGGGATGCACGCTAGACGGGCAAGCCAACGTTCGTTCGATTTCCCGTACAGGGGTCACTGAGTATGCACAGGGTCGTTGAGTCCGCGCCCCTCTGTGCGCGCGATAAAGCCAGTTGTTAGATGCAACCGACACGATACGATCTTGTTCAAGTACTGCTGTAGCCCGACCACTCCGACACTTGCGTTTCGGCCCCATAGCCGTCGAAATCGCCCCTGTTCGGTTCACAATCTGATCAAGGAAGTGCAGCTCGAGTGTGGACGTGTTGTCACGAGAAACTACCACTTGCGTTGTATACGAATCTGCGCTCGGTTGTCCGAATGGGACGGGCGTCCGCCGAACCTGTTATGGTTCGTTGGTTCGTTGCGCGCGCGCGTGCACAACCATGGCGTGGAATGAGAGGGCAGGATTGTTTCAAGGACGGACAGCGGCCTGATTCTGCCAAGGACGAACATTTGGCTCTCGCGACACGAATCCAGCCTATATTCGACAAGGCCTGACAGGAAATTTTAACGCAGCGGTATGAGAGGTTCAACACGGATGGCCTGTACATGGAGTGCCCGAGCGTGACTGAAGCGTGGCTGACATCCTCCAGTAAGCGCTTAGCATCTCGTGTTTAACGTACATGTGAGGGGGCGCGTTTCAACCCCACTGTCGCGTTGTGGCAATCTGCTCAACGCGCTCAAGGTTGTGAGGGGCATTGTTGAACATAACTGTTCTTGACTCACGAAAAGGATGCAGTGAGCTTCAGAGCAGAAGCGGAGGGATCGCCACGCCCCACAGGGCAGAGGTTTTTGCTGGCAGCCATGAAGTCCGCAGTTCGTCTCGTTATCAAGTGTTGGTTCAGCACTGTCGATGTCGTCTCACCGAGCGCCTCGTTGACGCAGGCACGGCTGCAGAACTGCAGCCCGGCGGTGTTTGCAAGGAACGCCGTCCTGGGTCATGCGCTAGGTCGGGATTGGCGGGGGACGGGTGGAAAGTTTCCATGAATAACAGGAATGTAGCACCTCCCCGCACCGCTCGGCATCACTGGCTGCGATAGGAAACGCGTGCAGATCAGCAGCAACAACAGCAACACAGGGGACAAGCAAACCAGGTATGCTGCTGCACCTCGGCCAGTAGGTAGCCTTGCGTGTGCCAGGAAACGTTGCGCCATGGAGATATCCGTACCAAGGTATTGTAGATCGACGCAAATCAACCCAGATTGGGAAGGGTGGTCGATGCAGCAACACACAACTTCATGCTGGAAGGGCACTCACTCACCGGGAGCACTCGCTGCGCGCGCACTCTTGGCTCTTGGCCTCGTGGACATGCTTTATGCTGCAGTACTCCGACGCTTGTAGCAAACACGCAGGCAGAGGGAATTGTTCCTTCCGCCCGAACCGTACACAAGTTGTACGGTACCTCTTGGCCAGGTTTCTGACACGAGAATGCACACTTTCTCCTCTTTGGGTCAACAAAGTCTCGAATGATTATCTCTTGAAGGACGTGTCGGGCAGAGGCTTCCGTCTGCCTCCTGGTCGCCATTCATCTCCGACCAGAACATAGTGATGTGTCACGCGATGTTCCTCGGGGGCAAGTGTTGCCCAGACCATCACGTTGTCGGGTTCCACCAGGTGAGTTGATCAATGGTTGGAGAGGCGTACAGCAGTAGCATCCGTCGTAGAGGCCACCGCCCTAGAAACGGAACACGCCTGTTGTCTCCTCTGTACTAGGTAGAATGAAAGGAGAAAACGAGCAGCGCGAGTATCAGCACAACTAACGCACCCTGCCAGCATGAGGATTGTAATAAACCGGTTCCTTGCAACCCGGCAGTTGACACAAAGCTAGCTGCGCATCACCCCGACTGCAAAAGTTGTGCACCACGTCCTCCTCGCGAACTCGCTGCTCCGTACAACCCCAAAGCTGGCACGCTGTCTCCTTGCGTCTGAAGTGACAGAGGGGAGTGCATGTCCGTCAAGGGACTATGAGATGGAGAAGTCGAAGAAGCGAAGATTAGTTGGTTGAAAGCTACCAATTTCTCCACGACTGCGTAAAAGTAAATGTGCATCGGGGACGGCCCTATTGTAGGGCCCAGTCAATCTATTTGGTTCGTGAGACTTGCTGCGCACCCACGACTCTCCTCCCTTCTATCAGAAAAAAATGCGGCATGTCAAAATACCCCACGAGGGAGGTAGACAAGCCAGATGAATACCCCGCTTGTTGGGGGTATTCTCTCCGTGCACGTCCATTCAGTTTCGACACAAGACACGACAGAGAGATCTCTCTCGAGCGAGGCTCCGTGGTTTCAATACAGCACCTGGGTCATTGGTTTGCTACAGCATTATGTAGTTTCCAACGGACCAATTGGATTTCCAATCCGAAACCGAAACGAAGGAGTCGATCAAGACTTCCAGAACAACGCGCGATGCACAATATACATGTGATCTGTCTTTCTGCATGATCTCTCGAGGCAGTGTGGTGCGAACAGTGTACGGTCGGGATTGTTTCGTACAACGCGCGTCACGCGAACGTGCGTGAAGGACAAAAACAATCTAGCATATAATGGACAACCTATCTGGCACCGACCTTTGCCGAAACTAGATCGTGAGGAGTAACCATCATTCCAGCCGGTATTACCGAATTTGAACAGATGGCTTCGTCAACGGGCCGGGGTGATGGGCTGCTTGCTGTCTGCAAGATTCGAGAAGGCACTTCTACAGTTTCCACCTCACGAAATTGAGGCTGTCATGAGGAGTTGTTTGATCTGTCCCCCCCAACCTGTACCCCTTCCTGACTGCTGCCCGATGGTGTGTGCTGAGCGTTCATCAAACACACAGGTGTTGCGATTCGTGTCTAGTAGGTTGAGATCTAGGTGGTGGGGTATTTTTCTACCGTACGGGTGGGCCCTGCCGTCGTTTGCCCCACCAGTGGTGGCAGGACCAAAACGGAGCTCTTTGGGCTTTTTATTATGGGCCCCACGACAACCCTACCGCACACTAACACAGTTGTTCATGTCCTTCGTCGATCGGAGTCCTACTGGGCAAACACAGCAGCGGGATTCTTGCGTGCTGAAGGGAGCCTGCCTTCAAGTAGAGAAAAGGCAGTGTACGTTCCCCACTTGATGTGTTTGGCATTGTGCGGTGGACTACCAGGCCTGTTCGCCTCCTCGCCTGTTGTCTGCTGCTGTGTGGTGTATGTGAGTCCACCACACACTCCTGCCGTCGATCAGCGTCTTGTAGGGTTAAGGTGGTGGGGCAGGCAAGGCCATGTACCCCCACCAGCTGGGTGTAGTAGCTGTGCAACTTCCCCCACTAGCCATGGCAGCACCAAAACTGGTACTGTTTCAGCTTCACGAAGGGTCCCATGATAGCCCTGCAACGCAGCAACACATTGGTGCATGTCCTGTGTCGCTTCGAGTCTTGCAGGGCAACATACAGCTAGTGGGGTTTTAGGCTTATCTACCCCACCGGTGAGCTGGATAAGACAAAGTACCTGGTGTTTATGAACGTGCCGAAAATATGCATCTCCTGCAGTAGTGGTTCCCGGTGTAGCGCTCCCTATCTAGCGGGGTACCCTGAAAAGCGGTTCCAATCTCTCGTGGCACTGCTGCACCTCGGAAGTCAAACATCTTCCATATAACTGCCAATCCGGTTTCGCGGTGATGCCCTCAAAAGCGGTTATGACATTTCGTGACCCTGTTGTGCGGACCGTTGCACCGGGACCAAGATTTTTGTGTTTGAATGCATCATACAGCAGTACATGCCAAACGAGCGCGGAGTGGGTATCGTGCGCGAGTTGTATATATTGCTGGTAGAGCTTACAGACGTTGCTCGAGGTCGAAGCCCTTGGATCACAAAGACTGCAGTGTGTAGCATACCACCAAGGGTTTAAGTCCACCACACCACTTGGTACAAATTGTAGGGGCGTGCATGTTGGAACGTTGGAACGTATCCTGCCCAACCAACCCCCAAACATCTACGTCGTCGGCACCAGCGCCGTAGAATATCACCGTTCGGTTCGCAACGCGATCAACCCACCGAAGGAGCCAGCTTGATCCTCGGTGTGTGGAGGCTTCGTGGTCCGAGGTCCGTGGTAAGCACACAAGCACACAAGCAAAGCACACGTGCACACCGCATGTCCGTGTCGGTGTTAACTGGCGGGACTGTGAGATTTTTCCTCCATTAAGAGACCAAGAGGCCAGCCTCGAAACTATATATATTCCTCTCCGGCGGAAAGGCGGGCTGCGGGGGCCGATTCCCATCTTGAGGTTCTTCTGGCTTGGTCTCAAGATACTCGCCTTTTGTCCGTGGGGCGGCCCCCCCGTCTCTTTTCCACGGCCACCTCATCACCCTTCTGGGCCTATCGTCTAGGGAGGGTCGTTGGCGCGCCACGTTAGAGGAGAGGCGTCGCCGTCGGTTTCCGAAACATGGCGATGTTCGCCGGCACGCACCGCCGGCTGTGCGCGTTGCCCGACTGCCAGTCACCCTGCTTCGAAGACCAAGATGGCTTCGTCCACAGCTACTGCTCGCGAACATGTTCAAATGAGGCTTTAGCGAGGGCGAAATGGGCTTCACTTCGATCTTCCTCTCGAAACATGGGCGGAGGGTCCGATGTGAGCAGCTACATACGGTACCACTGCTGTAAAGGGTGGGCGAGGTGCTTGGTAGAGCATCTTGCTTATCAAGAACGGCTGAACCACTTGTGTAGTGTACGAGGTACACTAATTACACACACCAGAACAAGCACCTGGTAAGATAAAAACACCCTCAGGGTTCGCGAACACTTGCAAAGTTGACGGTACTGCTACTTGTGGCGGACAAGCATCAGGTAAGATAAAAATACCCTCTGGGTTCGCGAATTCGTGCAAAGTTGACGGTACCGCTACTTGTGGCGCCCAATTTTGAATAGACTCGTACCATGTTGAAGTTGTTCTACATCTGCAGTACTCAGGAATGACTGCCACGAGCGAGTGTGGCAGGGGACGCCGACAACCAGCGAGTCAGCAGCGGGAGGATTGTTGGACAGCAGACAGGATGTATGTTACAGCCTGTTGCAGCTGTATTGTCTGCTGTTTTCACACCCATCACCGTTTCGAGCAGTCACTTCCAACCAGCAGGTCTACCTTACGGGCCTCCGTGGTAGTGCATGTACAGCAGTACACAGCGTAGTAGGAGACATCAGCGCGCGCGATTTCGTTGACGGGACCAACCGGTTCAATGAAAGGCTCTGATTTCGCCTGCTCTCACACTACTGTTAATGCNGATTGCGGCTTCGAATGCGAAGACCGTGTTCATGTAGTCGCGGAATGTCTTTTTTTTTTTTTTTTTTTTGCTCCCCGGAAAGCATGGAAAACCTCTTTACCCCCACTTCGCGGTGACCCAAGTAAGTCGGTGAGGCTCTCGCCTCTGTGACTCCCCGAGAAGACACTGACCCCACATCGCTGCGGGTGTTGTTGTCAGCATCTTCGGGCTAGAGACCAGCGTCTGTACGATTCAGCCGGTGGTACAGGGGGACTTGGTTATTACCTCACCCCCTAAAAACCATTAACGTGCCCTCCAGTTATGCTCAGTACGTACTAACAGTCAATACTATGCTAGCACTCGAGCTACCCTACCCGTTAGGGCTTTGGTCCTCGGTCGTGTCGCAGCGTATTCTTCACTGATCGCCTTCCGTCCGTAGGGATGTAAATGCCAGATGGGAGATGTTACCCCAGGGGCCCGATAGATGGGAAAGCACAATGTTACTCATCGGATGGAATATTTACTCTGTAGAATATTTAGTCCTTCCCCGGAAAGGTGTTCACGGCATGCATTGCGGAGGTTCTGGTTGGCGCAAATGCAGGTCTACGCTGCTGTCTTGTGGTGTAAACGACGATACACAACGCTACGGCATCGTTGACATTCTCTTGTGTACTCAACGGTGAACGGCACAGAGAACGAGTGTGCGGGCACACAAACCACAGCACCTGCCGTGAAGGCCCCGCACCGTAGACCCCTGTAGCAACTGTAGCATCAGTATTGACCACGATTTTCTCTTGTATCTCTAAGCGACCTCTACCACTCCGATGTAAACCGTCGGTCTACCCGCCACCGGCCACCCCTCGCCTTCCCCGTTTCGAAGAGCATTGTATCCGAGACTTCAACCAATGGCCGAGTGAACCAGGCTCGGGTTCAGATACTCCCGCCCCATTCCCCATCTAGACTGCTGCTCAAGAGGTTGTGTGTTTCGAGGTACGCATGAAATGCCATGTACTTTTTGCATAAGAGAGTCGCCGCCACCGCTGCCGTTCTCTCCCCGCACTTGCTCTCTCCCCTTGCCATCGCCCCGTTTGCCATATAGGGCTCTCGATGCAAGCTGGCCGGCTGTTCTCGTACCGTTTTCATCGACGAAAGTTCGGGCCGCGTGCACGAATTCTGCGGCCGCAGCCACGCAAACGAGGCCATGGCCAACGGAGAGACGTCGTCGCTGTCTCGCGGGACGGGGGCAGGAAAAGGAGCACCTGCACACGAAAAGGGCACTGCAGAGTGCAGTTTAGAGGGCTGCAACGAATTGGTCTACCGTGACCCTGTGACGAAAGTGGTGAGACATGGTGCATGACAGTCTGGAGAAGATGTGGTATGGAAGGCCCTGCAAGGAACCGCCGCTCCGCCGGCATTATGGTGACTTGTCTTGTGAAAGCGAACGTCGAGAGGAATCGCGGAAGCGAGACAAGGACAACAGCCACGTCTTGTTAGGAGAAATATCCAGTGCCTTACCCGCTCTCTGCCCACGAAATGACGGTGATGGTGAACTTGCTCGCCCATCTTGCGTAGATGCCGATTGTGCCCGTCGGATGGCTCACCAGAGCATCTTGCTTGGCACGCACCTGACCAAGCGTTTACTAGATACCTTGCCACGTTTTTTGGGTGGCCATTGTGGCGTCCGAAGTATGAGCACGCGTGACTTCCGTGACCGCACCATTTTCTTTTCGTTTCCCGGCATCGCATGTGACACTAGGGTCGAAAGCCTACAGCATGTAGATGTCATCAGAGTTGATTCGTAGAGTATTTGGGGGGCCGCAGTAGTCTGTTGGGGCAATAAATCGCGCGAGCGGGGAATGCCAATGAGAAAGAAGCCGAAAAACAAAGTAGTACACATGCCCGGACTAAAAAGTCCTCTCGGGTGCAGGGTGTGGGACATTCTATCCATTTTTGCATCCAAGCGAATAGGTCTTGCAAGCGGCGTTCTTTTAGACTGTCAGCGAAAGTCATGGCCGACAGAATAGCCAATATTACGGGTCGATTCTCTCCTGAGACAATCTTTCGCCGGTTTTCAAACATTCCTTGCTATCATACGCCGTATTACCCATGGACTGCAGAGGGCGCGCTGTGGGTTGTTAGCGTGCGCTTACACTCACTTGGCGTGGTGGCCTCTACTGCTCTTCTTGGTGGTACGAGTGAAACAAACGGGTCGTCCATTCGATGTGCCGTTCGACTTCGGCCATGTTCCACTGCTTGGACGGAGTTGGCAATGTTCTGAGCTTGTAAGTACGCTCCGTGAAAACCACTCAGGATTCCAAGTACTGCAGCAACGGGCACTATGTGGCGGGAACGGCCATGCTCAACAGGGAATGTATCCGCGATGGCTGCAGCAGGTAATCCTGTTAGAAGAAACGACGAGCTTTCCACTGACATGGCGCGCGATGTTCTTGGTATTCTTTGCGTGCCCCTGTCGCAAACCCTCTCCGTGGATCAGTTTTTCTTCATTTTTGTTCAAGTCATTTTGGTGCGTGATGTGCCAGGGCTGCCTGGGTGGACGAAGGCACGGGAGGCGTGTTGGATTACTGCGGAAGCTGGTGCGCAGGCGAGGTCGGGATGGAACACCTCGTGGGTGTTGGCGTGTGCTCCTTACCTGGGTGCGTCAAACCCAACTTCGTCCACCCGCGCGATCGGCAGGAGACGGGATACTGCTGCGAAGACCACCGGCTTCGCGCGACCCAGCGCTCCCTGGTGAGTGCAGACTGTGGGAAGAGGTGATTGTTTATCACATGCGGGCCTACGTTGCGGCGGTGGCTACCCTAGCACTCGATCTGTCAAAGCTGCAGAACTCGCTGGCCGCAGAGGAGGGAGCCGGGGTGGCTGGTGGGGGAATCATTGCGTCCATGCTTAGCAGACATCCTGTTGTACAGGCGTGCCCCTCCTTGTTACATGTAGCGCCTTCGTCGCCGACAGCCGGAGATCTATCCGGTACAGTTGTATGGACATGGGCGCCTCTACCTGTCTGACCTCATGTCTTGACATCCACATTTTTCGTCTAAAACCTAATATTGGGAAGTCGCTTCGGGTAGCGCACCTTTCCCGTACATCTCCGTTAGTGGTGCCCCCCTCTCCCGTCATCGAAACGTTGGTATTCACCACCCTCTCCCTCGGGCGTTCGCCTTCGGCTTACCCTTGGCGAAACCACACCGCAGGGGCCGAACCCGGAGCCTTTTGTCGATCGCACGTTCCGGGGCGGCACCACCAGCGCCGACGACTTTCAGCTAAGCGTCCTAACGAACCGACACCCGGAGTATCTCAGTCGGAAAGAGCAGTTCATGCAGAAGTGGGAGAAGCCCCTCGTGGGCACTGGCGTCTCTGTCTTGAGAATTTTCAAGGTCCAGGTGCGCGTGTGTGCATGTTTTCTGTTCGTTTGTAATGAAACCATCGGGGTATCCGGTCGAAACATGCAAGGACATCAGCTTTCCAACACGATCACCGAAGTGTGGACCTCACCCAGAACGTTTTCATCCAGTCCCATTCGCAGAAAGACTTGATGATAGCCACGAGTCACGCTACTACGAACACCAGTTGAGGGTGTGTTCGTTCGTTTGCCGGGTCTGGTGCGCATGCACCAATTCGACTCAACCTTTTAGGTTGTTGACACTTTGAGGGTCGCCGACAAAGGCGGGAAGCACTTGTTACGAAAAGATCGCGGCTACAGCCTCAACCTGCAACGCGCCTTGAGGAGATCGTCGCGATACTACTTGAAGTATCGCCACATGGCTTAGCTGTTGGCGTTCGGGATCACCCCGATTGTAACGGCATCGCCCCGCCTCCGCGGCGCCACCGCCAGGTGCCGAAGGATATCCAAAGACGAACCGAAACCTACATGGGACAAGTTGGAAACGTCCAGCGGCGATTCCACGGCACCTCGTGCTCGAACATGTGCACCTTCTTTGTCGACCTGAGGGTGAGTCGAATTTCGAGTTGGTTGGGTTCGGTTGTGGGCTGGGTTGAGCGCTTGTTAACGTCTGCAGGAGTGGACGAAATCGAAGATGGGTTATGATTTGGATGAGGCAGCTGTAACTTGGTCAGGACGTTGCATTCTCCCTCCCGCATGACGGTGCGGTGTGGAAGCGCGGAAAGCAGGCTGAGAACATGCGATTATATTACGGAAACTAGCCATTGTTACATATTGTGAAATTTTACCTTTCAGGTATAAACCTATCCCTTTCACCAACAGGTGCCCGAAACAAAGTTGTGTATGGCTCGAACTTCGGCCGCACTAGTGGGTGCGGCATAGTTTGGCTGAGAGGCATGATAGGCAATTTATTCGGTGCTATTATGCTCGTGACACCAGCTTTGCTGCTGCTGCTGCTGCTGGTGGTACTGCTTCGAGCAATTGTTCAGAGAAAGTCAGCACCTCTTGGCGCCAGTGTCGAAGTTGTCGGAAGCACTGGTGTGCATATGACTTCCCACCGTCAACCTACATGCACGGCTCGAAGACCGACAGAGGACGAGGAGAGTGGCCTTCTCAATATTGCATGGATGGGGGGACTTGTGTCCGTCAAGTATGGCTGGTTCGCTGGTTTGCTCTCTAATACTAGAGCTTCGTAGAAGCGAATGTCCCTCTCCTGTCCTTGTGCTCGTCTCCCCATGGCAAGGAGCTCCGCGGTAAACGTGACAAAGAACAATGGTTGTGTATTCGCGATGTATCGCCCCCTGTCGCCTTTTTGTGCCAGGGTGGGCCGTGCGGAGAGTCCACCTGCAAAGTCTGCAACATCTGCACGCACGGTTTCCAGCTGAGAGACAACGTTGGGGGCACGGCGAGGCGCACGAACTTCGACCTGCGTTACGGAGACGGGCTGTACTTCAGCAGCGTCTCTGGCAAGGCCAACGACTACGCCGAGCTGTCTGAGAAGGTAAAGCTTCGAATTTGGAGGATTGACTTTGCTCTGGACTCGCGGCCTTTGGTGTAATGGGCGGTGGGTAGGTCGCATTTCCGATGCATCAGTCGATCAGAGACTCTCTCCGATGATAACTAAGATCAATCTTTGCTGAGGCTTTTTCATCTCAGATATGGTCTGGTCGTAGACGTTGCGCTGGTTTGGTTCTGGTGGTGTCTTTGCGCAGACGTTGCTCTAGTCATCTACAAGAGCAGGAACCTGCGCTAGTGCAGATGAAGAACAGCGCGTCAACGGGCGAAAATGAACCGAGGGTTGCATGTCACGCAGCCTGCGACCAAGCTTCCTGTTTGTCTTGTCTTCGTCCGTCGTGTTGTTGCGGCGTTGCTCTGTCGTGACCAACTCAGCTGGTTGTCTTTCGTCTCATCCCTCGCTATCAAGGATTTTTGTCTCGAAGAGCCCCAAGTGGTGCGTGCAATGAATCGACGTTTGCTTTTGATTGTCCAACTGCTTCCATCACCAAAGATGGTCATATCATATCTGCACCAGGTGCACTTCGCTCCATGTGGCTCACGCAGTTTCACCCTGACTCGCAAATCACACGATGCATTCCGTTGCCTCCTAACTCTGACGTTGTTGGGGTAGACGAACCGGTCAGGCAAGAAGGTGCGGTGCATGTTCTTGTCAAGCGTGACCGTGGGCAGGGCCTTCAACACCTACGAAGGCAAGCTTCCTCCGGAACAATGCCCCCCGCTTGGGTTTGACTCCGTTGTGGGAGAGGTGAGAAAAACACGGAAATGGTAGTGTTTGCCAAGGACGTTGTCGCTTGATAATATCCTATCTGTCTGTTCGGAACGGCGCCGTATTGCGCGAGCATGCCGCTCGCTCAGTTTATGTTGGGATTGACGAAACATAGTCAACTCGTTTTTGATTGTGGTGGCAGGTGGGTCGTTTCACTCGGGTCTCAGAGCCTCATCAAATGGCGTTTTTTTGTCGCCACCAGACCATGTAGCATGCTAATTTACTGTCTGTCTCATCTGCACCCGCTCGCTCCGCTGTATCCGACCTCCGTCCGTGTTCTGTTCTACTCTTCCCTGTTGCCATGCTGTCCTCACATGCGCTTGCGGCTATCAGAGAGGGCCGGCCTTGAACTATCCCGAAGTAGTAGTTTACAGGGAAGAAGCTGCCCTGCCGACTCACTTGATCGTTTACGCTCTGCACGAATAATGAACGGATGGAAGGAGCTACAACGAGAAGCCATCCAAAAGACGACCACTGGTTCCGATCCGCCCGCGCAGAGGGCACTCGTCGAGCAGTGTTCGTGAGCGCCGTGTGCATGAAGTGTTTTAATACTTCCTCTGTGTCATAAGTTAGGGTACCTAAATGCAATATATTGTCTTGGTGCAACCGTGTTGGTGATGGTAGCATAGTCGGGTTTGTAAGAAAGGTATTACAAAGAAGAAGCGATAGAAAAAAAAAAAAAAAACGAACATCTATTTCTGTACCTAATATTATATACCCTATTTTGGCCTGTTCGGGGAATTTGTTGAGAATTTTTTTTCAATTTTTTTCGAGAATTCTCGACAAAATTCTCAAAACCATCTAATGTTAGTGCCCTACCGGCCCACTACTCACTCTAGCGATGGAATCGCCCCCCAGCACACCACCTCGCAATAGGGGCACCGAATTATCGGTTGGTAGGCGCTATGCCATGGCGGTAGAAATTGCGATGGGCATTCAGCCGGGGTTGTCAAGGATTCCCCCCCAAGTGTCTTGGTTTTAGTGTGTGACATCCAAGTGTCTTGGTTTTAGTGTGGTTCACTACTATACTGCTTTTAGTATAGGGGGCGCGACATGGATCGTTGAGTAGAGGGGGGGCTAGGTTTAGGGTCAGGGATAATTCTTGGTATTTTTATCTTGTTTTTGTCATTGCCCCGCCGCCCCCGCCTGGTCGGAGGGGGCAGAATACATGCAAAATACGGCCTTTGTCAGGCCGACTGGTTTGTTCTCGGGCGCTCATGCACGCGGGGTGGCGCATGCATAAAACAAAAAAGGTTTCTTGCTAAAAAAACTCCGAAGATTTCAACAAAAAAATCGAAAAACAGATCGGACACGGTTAAGGGCCTGTACAAATTTAGGCACCCTAACTTATGATATAGAGGAAGTTATATATAATTTTTTTTTTTTTTCGTTTTTTACGAACGCATCGACCTACGGGAATCAGAAGAGCAGAATGGGCAGGGAAAGCATGCCATGAAAACTGCTTCGCGTGGCGGTTCCTTCGTAGGATGAAGGTGTCGGTTTTGATGTGCAAGATCCACAGCTGCTACGTGGAAAAGGTGCCTTGCTTTGTAAACCACGGTATCCAGGGTACTGTACATGTCAGGAGATTCGCGTTTGCGGGAGATGGAGCGGTCAATACCGTAGGTTGCATGAGATGCTGCACCCGTCTGATAACGTTTTCGGGGGGACAATCGTTATCACACAGGTGTGGTATTCTGTAGGGGGTGTGATATCTTATGTCACCCGTGTGATAAAGTGCACTCACAGAGCCCCACCAACAGGGGGTGTGATAACAATGGGGTGTGATACCGTCGCCCGTGTGATGAAGCGCGCTCACAGGACCCGGCTTAAAGGGCGTGTGATAACAAGGGCTTGTTATTGCACGATGGTCCTCCGCAGCGCGGTGCTACTGCAGGGTTCTCAGCAGTAGCCGCGCTCAGCGTGTTGGTGGTTGGCGGGAGAGCTGCCCCTTCAGGTGCGGGTGTGGGTGCTGCGGGAGTCTCAGCAGTAGGTTCTGCTTCGCAGGTTTCAGCGGCACCCGCGGTGGTAGGCGCAGCCGGTGCTGTGGGAGTCTCAGCAGCGGTAGATTCTGTTGGGAAGGCCTCAGCAGTCGGTGTCGTGCGCGGCTACTGAGGCAGTCGTCCCAGCAGCCCCACGTTCCCGCGGGGCGGGTTGAAAGAAGGACGCTTTGGAGCGCGGGGCCGCCGCTGGAGTCTTACCCACTGCAGTCTGAGCCGCGGGGCTTTCAGCAGGGTTGCTAACTGCACCACCCTCCACGGCATTGTTGGCCTCCACGGCCTTTGCGAGTAGGTTGTTGCTTGTGATCTCATGCCCTCTCGTTGTCACACCGTGCGATAAGCGGGGGCCCCGTCGTTAATATGCGGACAACTTCAGGGTGTGGTATCTTATGTAACGCTATGATAAAATGACGCTTTTTTCGGGGTTGAAAAAAATAGCACACGGGTGTGGTACTGTGTACGTTTTCTGAGGGGGTGTGGTATCTACTGAAAGTGTGATATCTTATGCAACCTACGGTAGGCGTGGGGGAGAGGGGCGGCAGTGTCAGTAGAGTGGTGCGTTCTCCATACCTTTTGCAATTCTCGTGGTTACAAATGTTCTGAAACAATGATTTAACATCCTAAGACCATGGGGATAACGGTCGGATTTTCGCCGACCAGACCAATCCCGCTCAACCTCTTAACGTGACAATCGGGTTTCGGTGGCATCACTCTTGGGTTGTAGCCCAAAGGTTTTACGAAACAAACAGGCTTAATGTCGAGTCTAGCTGCTGCTTCCGAAAGAGCCGCTGCTACTCTTGAAAGCAAGCATGGCGTTGGGCAACCGAATCAATCCAGTTTTGGCGAACAGCAGTATGACGCGTGAAACTGCTTTAGCTGCATCTGCTGGCCTGAACCGCAACAACGGAACTTCATATGTCAAGGCTTTCTTGCGGGGGATGACAAGAAAATGATACCCGAGCGTCAAACCACAATACTGCTGTAGTGCTCGAAATGAAAAACAACGAAGGCAGAGCCAACACTACGGGAAAGGGAAGACTGGCTCCAAAGCCACCTGCTAGTGGCCCCAAGAGTTCCTCGGGAAACGCGCCGACACACTGGGTGTATCGAAAAGCGCAAAATGAAGTACCACAACTGTATTCAATAGCGGTGGTGGTGTTCAACATCAGCTAGCTATGGAGTCTCGCAAGCTTTCAAGATCAAAGCTTGCGAACATGAACAATCATGATGATGACCAACGCCACCCAGCCCTCCCATAGGCATGCGAATACTTTAAGCTACGAAGCGCACACATATCGGCGGTCCATGCATGCATTGGACTACATGTATTGCCTCAACATCTTCGAACTCCTTGGACAATCCCCCGAGGTCACAGTAATTGTTTTTTTGCCTTCCGACAATTGCAGATGTACCTCAGAAAACTTCCACTTAATGTCTCATACTCTACATGATTAGTAAACCAATACATACGAAGTACAACAACATATATATGTAGAACTTATTTCTACTGTCACTTTCATCGTAAAAATATCTCCTCTTCAACTTGAAATAAAACAATCCTCATGGTATCCTATATGCGTTCGTAAGCTTGCTAAAATAGGTCACAGTAATTCTGTGCGAGAACTTGAACACCGGCAACACAATGAACCTCTGCCATTTGTTGACGTTCCTTCTTTATGTGGCGTGAGACGACAAGCAGCAGATCCGTGTCATTCTCAACGACGAGAGTACATAATGAGGTGTATGGGCAGAGCGGCCTCGTCTTTGTAAACCACAAGCTCGTCATAGTTCCGCCCTTGGCCCACCTGTCATTGAGCGTCATCGAAAGGAATGGGGAAAAAATCTTGATACTAACGGACCACAGCAACAGTAATAAAATCTTGTATCTTGTCGTCCCACGTTCCGGGGTGTAGGCAATCCAAACACCGATGTGAGAGAAACCTTTTCCATTTCGATACCTGCACGCTTAGGCGGGGAAGCACACAGAGAGGCTCAGCGATGCCGAACAATCTGCCTAAAATATGGAGAAATGTACCCTCTTACCCAAGTCACTGATCTCTGTCGACTAGCACGCCGCAACAATAGACGAAACAAGAACAACGGATGTCGCCCACGCTCCTGTTCTTCGTAACCTACGCATGTTTGACGTCGTCATCAATTATTTCATTCTAGTCAATATTGGGGAGAAAGCGACCACGGAGCGGGAGGACGATTGGTCGAATGTTGTCCACGTTCCAGCCAAAAACGACAAGAAATCAACACTAGATCCACTTTCCCCGAGTTGGGTATGTAGGTCTTTCTCACGGCCTTGTTCTAAATTTGTGCCATTTCTGAAATGCCATTTCTGAAATGAACAGACGCGAAGGTATTCGGGCGAAGACAATGAAAACCGCGAAAGCAACACGTGGATTCCTAAATCACTGCGTATCAGTCGCAAACATCGAAACGTAGAGCATAGAGAGGACGATGTGCAGACAAGGCCTTGGGAGGAAACATGTGACACCGATCCATTCTGGCAGGCTCCTTCGCTGTGTAGCTTGTCAGAGATATTTCGCGATGCACTAGCAGCAGTACGATGCTGCAGATGCCAGGAGGCTGTGTAGCCTACCTCACTCAGAGGTTCACACTCTGTGCGGCTCCAACCGCGAGAGACTTGAATGGTAATATGAAGATTGATTGCTGACTCCCGAGTCAGATTGATGTTGCTGGTACTGAAGAGGAGTGAGAGGAGTGGGACAGCTTAGGGCTGCACCACTCTTCTCGAACACCGGACAAATAAGCCAATCACACGAAAAATCCAGAATGCTTCCAGAATGATTTCTGGAAGCCCTCCTACGTTCTAGAAAAGTATTAACTGCAACCTAGATCTAGAACGCTTCCAGAAACTTACAGAAGGAACCAGAAGTTTCCAGAAAGGCTTCCAGAAGCTACAGAAGGAACCAGAAGTTTCCAGAAGGCTTCCAAAAGCTACACACGTTCTACATAGATATCCCGGTCCACGTTGACCTAGCATGCTTCCGGAATATTTCTAGAACAAGAGAATACATGCCAAGGAGAGATGGATAATTTTCTACTGCTACGCAGACTAGTTGCTGCAATCGTATTCAAAGGTCAAACCGTGTCCGACTACTGGTGGTCTCCGATTTTCCTGACATAGCTCACCTCCACCGTGAAAATCTTCTCAACCGAGACGCCACCAACTGACTCAGGCTTGACCCACTTATCGGCGAACTGATCGGTGAGTGAAGGGTAATGAGGATGAGCCTTGGAGAGGACGCACAGTTTGAAGTCCGTGGTGCCGGTGGTTTCTGTTCGTGAGTCTGCGAACATTGCTGTTGGATACATGTGCTGGATGATTTTGTGTCACGCAGACTGGTAAGATAACCATTTGATAGGGGGCACCGCGATGATTCACGGGGCCCCTCCTTGCTGTGGGAGCCGCTCTTTGAGCACTCCCT
>CACKRE030005071.1:38576-62081 GCA_902602495.3 Ectocarpus sp. CCAP 1310/34 | reverse complement strand
GGGGGGGGGGTGGGGGGGGGGGGGGGGGGGGGGGGGGGGGGGGGGGGGGTACACAGAGTCTTGCACGCCGTAGTCGTTAGACCATTGGCCTCGCACCCCTACAAAGCCGGGACGGAGCACGCCGGGCTCTCACCGGACCAGGCTCTTACATCACCAAGCGCAAAGCACCGTGAGGTAGTCGGCGAGTCGCATGAAGGGTGCGCTGCGTCCTGCAAAGGGTGTTCGGCATCTTGTACTTTCTTCCGTGCGTACGTGGATGGCAGCTCCTATCGAAGTGTCCTCGCGGGGGTATTCTTTCCGGCATTCCCGTGCCTTCCGTGGGTCTGACGTTTCGTGGAAGAGCCAACTCCAAGACGCCTTGTCTTCATGTTGAAGGGTGTCCCCAAGTTCGTAGCATTTCAGTGAACATCCTTTGGCTGGTTCTGACGTGAGCCGGAACACCCCTGGCGTTTTCGACGGTTTCGACAAACAAACGGTGTTGCACCGTTCGCGTGTGAACGCGCGATATTTCGTCGCCCGTTTGCTCGTTTGAGACAAAAATCGCCAAATATGTATATGCTTTTGTCCGGTTCTCACTTGTCGGGCGATCACGAAACCTCCGCTTCAACCGCTGAAAAAAAAAAAAAACAGGAAAGCGAGACCAAGGGCAGGATCATCAACACGGCGCACTTCGGCAGGCTGCAGGGCCTACTCGAGGGCCACGGCGGAGAGGTGCGTTGTGAGATACTTCGGTGTACGAAAATAAATAACGCGAAACGCAAAGGGTGACGTACGGCTGTGGGACCGGTCATCGTTTTTTTCATTTATTTATTTTTGTTCTCAGAGCTCCGCCGCCGATGGAGATGCGCGAAACCGATACGTGTTTTGTTGTAGTTCGTGTGCTTGTGCGTTAGAAGGTGGTTGATTCATTACTATGCATAGCACCGAAGAGTCGACTGAAGTGCATGCGTGTGTGTCCTTTGTATGATGTAGCATCGACCGCGCTGAAGGGCTGACCAATGAAAATCGCCGGTCTCGGCATCACCGCCCAACAACTGTGCGTTGCCCTGGAAAGGCCACGTGGAAGCCCAGCTGCCGGCAATCAGACCTTTGGTTTTGGTCAGGGCGTTTCATGTTATTTTTTCTCTGTTGTAGGTTGTGTGGATTCGCTACATGGCCTGCATGCGACCATCTGGGGGTACGAATGGTGCAACGTGAAACAGTAGTAGGTAACAGTGTTTTTGGTGGCGGTGGTGGGGGTGAATATGCCGGGCAGACTACTCGTCTAGTTCTGTTGTCGGACTGCTCGTCTTCTGTTGTGAAGCAATTGGGCTCGAAAACAGCGACCCACGGGCGGCAGCATCGAAGTGGCCCCTTGGCTGTTTCCTTCGCGTGTTTGTCGCTGTTACTCGTTGAGGGCCTGACTTTATCGGCGTTTTGCTGCTGCTGCTGCTGCTGCTGCTGCTGCTGCTGCTGTATTATCGACATTCGTGCTGTTGCTGTCTGATCCCCGCAAGGTGGTGATCGAAGGGGAGACCTCTGAGAAGGATCTGTTCTTCGGTTTCACGGTCATCACCGACCCTTCCCCGGACAGCCCGCTCATGCAGGTGGGTGGCCAGGCCTAACGTCTAGGACCGCCATCGCGAGGATATTGAACTGCGGTATTTCGTATAATAGAGGGGGGGGCTGGTAACACTAAAATAGTATTTTTACCGCGCTGATATTCTCGGGAAGGCTGCTTAAGATCTACCTGCACGCATTGGTCAGGCTGCGTCAAGTGCGCGCACGTATGATGAGTACTCCCTTGGTGGGGTGTAGAGGAAGCTATAGCCGTGGAGGATTTACGCCTCAAAACACAGGGGGTATGGTTTTCTGCCGATGGCTGGCTTTCTGTCTCCAGTCGTTGACATGGGGTGAAGACGAGGCGGTGTGTTGTGTGTTTTTCGAGAGGCCGTAGCCCCACCGTTAGTTCGACCCGCACCACCACCGCGTTTAACAACTCTGGACCGACCCTGTAGGTTGTCGCGCGAAGGCCCGCCAGGGCCTAAGTATTGCGTTCCTTGTCGCAGTATGATAGATGTCTCACGTGAGAATGACCGAAAACGTCTCGTAAGCAAGATTCACCCCCACAAGGCACAACGCACAACTTCGCAACGCACACCCCACCACGCCACGCCACACCACGCCTCACCACGCCATAACTCACCGCAGGAAGAGATTTTCGGGCCGGTGCTGCCCGTGATGACGGTCAACTCGGTCGAGGAGGCCATCGCCTTCTGCAGGCCCAGGCCCACGCCGCTGGCGGCCTACGTGTTCGAGCGGGACCCGGCCGTCAGGGAGAAGTGGCTCAAGGAGGTCGCCTCCGGGGGGGCTTGCGTCAATGACTGCATGGTTCAGATGTATGTGCAAGGCGCGCGCCTCCGGAGTGGGGCTCATCAGAGCGTAGTGCTGGTAGTCGTGACGCAAGATGAAAGTGCTGAATGTCTTTGTTGTGAAAATGACTGCCAGCTAGCTACCATCAGTGACGTTTTCCTAAGCTCGAAGAGTCCAGCGAACCTCAACGAACACAAAAAGAAAAATTAAAGAGTGCAACTCTGTTTTTAGTCTTGTATGCGGAGGATAAATCGATTTGCATGCCAAGTAGTTAATTGGGTGAAAAGGGGGGTTGGATGTGTGTGTTCAGAGGGTTACCGTTGTGTTTTTGCGGGAGTCGCTTTCGGTATTATGATGATAAGTTTTTGGTAGACGTACGAACCCGTATGCATAGGTTTCGCAAGATTTCACGCACCCCTTGGACCGATTTGTTGACGCTCTACTGCTGTGTTGCTCCGCGACGAAGAGGATGTGAGATGCCATCGAATGGCACATTTTCGGAACGCTCTGGTCTAGACGGTTCGAACAATGCCGTCATTCTGGACAGCATCAGTGTTTTTGCCGCGGAGTAGTCGAACTTTGAAAACCGGTCCCGAAGTAGGGTGTGGTATCTATGCAATCTACGGTAATCTTAAAAGCACACGGGGTGGGGACGATCTGTGCGATTTTTCGGGTTGATTTACCCAGCCAGCAAAAAGAGAGAGGGTAGGGGGTTGTCGTGGCGCATAGCTAGTAGTACCACCTGTTTTATGTAGTCTTGGCGATGCGCAAGCAAAGCACCCTCGGCATTTCATTTTTTGTTGGGTTGGGTTTCACTCTTATCGTCTTGCTTGACTGGTTCCTCTTCGTTTCGTGGACGTGTTTCGGAAACGCCTGCTATTCGTGGTCACTTGGATGTTTTGGGCGCTGGTGAAATGGCAGGATAGGAGGAGGGTGGGTTTGATACAAGCCAAAGCCAGGGCTGACGATGGCTAGTTTGGATGCCGTCCTTTCTTTCTTGCCCGAGCCCGTTCTTTGCCATAACGCGTCGTTTTGAGTCCGGCGACGACTTGTGGGCATCATGGGCGTGGTTTGGACCGCACGAAAGGGAGGGGGAGAAACTCTCTTAGCGCCTCTCGTTGATTCAGTCATTGGTCGGCTTTCATCCCAAGCTTGCTACCTACGCCCGGAGTTGTGCCGCCAAAGTCCCCATCTCGTTCTGTAGCGGGAACAGCGATAGTTAAATTCCTCGTCTTTTCTTTTTCGTCTTCGCTACCTTTTTATGTAATCAAGCTCGTGTCGATCATCAGGGTGAAAAAACGATTGTTATTGTCCGTCTTTCTCGTGTGCGCATTGTTCTTTGTGCAGCTTGACTCTACCCGCAGTATGAACAACGATTGTTAACATCCTCCGTCTGTTTTTTTGTTCTTTTTTCCGTTTTATCTGCTAAAGCTTGTCCACCGATGGAGGCTTCGGCGGCAAAGGCGAAAGCGGCATGGGATCTTCGAGAGGAAAGGCGTCCTTCGACACCTTCACGCACCGTAAGGTGGTCGCCTTGCAGTCTCCCAGCTTCGATCCCTTGGCCAAGTACCCAAGCACCAAGGTGAGTGAAGCACAACCAACGGCGCCCCTCCCCGATATTGTGTAGCTCGGTGACAAAATACGGCACCCCTCCCCACTCTTAAATGAAGAATGTGGGCTACCGCCGTGCGTGCGTGTGTGACGTACCACCCCATCGTGGTGCAAAAAATAACAACACACATACTTGTTGTGCCGTGTACAATCCGATTTGTATGGGCAAGGAAGGCCCTGATCTCGATGGTTAGGACCCTACCCCGTCCGGTAGCGATATGAGCAACTCACGGCCATGGGTCGGAAAAGTTTTGCCTTCTCGTCCGGGTCACATGGTTTTCCGCTTCAAACGATGCGCGATACCCCCCTCCCCTCTCATGGGAGCACAAGCGCTGACCTAAGTCCCATGCAGTAGAGGTCCTTGTTTACTACCGGTTTGTTCCCAGAATATTCATGGCCACAATACCGGATCGGCGCTAATCAAAGCATTGAGAATGAGTTGGAATTTCGGTGTTTGCTCGCCGAAAACACCGGCACTACACCGGGCACCGGCACTAGTCAAACGGCACTAAACAGGGACCTCTACTGCTGTAGTAGGCTCTTGAGATCAGGTGTGGACAAGTCCCGCGAGGGGGAACTCTCCGCACGTTTTTCTGTCTGCGGGCTGTCAGTGTGCTTGCCGCCTTTGTGGGTCACTCAAGAGCGCCGGGGTGGACGTCCCTGCCTCCCTCCAACCTGTCGCCTCCCTCTCTCCCTGGTTCTCGTTTGAGTGAACCCCGACCGCGCCACAGAGTCTCACCTTCCCGAAACGATTTAATTCCTCTGGACATAATACCATGGCGACGGTTCTATCTTGTTTTGACATGCATCTTGAACGAGTTGTGGTCTTTGTGTTGTTGTGCATACGTTTACTGGTACTTTCTGAGAAGATTGTTCGTCTATTTGGTTTGCATAGTTCCAGTTCTGTGATTGTATGTGTGTTTTCTCCTCAGTAGAGAATTGGTCTATTTGGTTCTGTGCAGCTTTCGGCAAGCACCAGATAGACACGTTCGTTCATGTCCTGGAGTGCGGGGGAGCCCTCCTCCTCCTCTGGCGTGCTTCCACTACCTGCCTGTTCCCGTCCCCTTGAGGGTTCGTGCAATGCCCTCGTCAAGACCTTGTTGTAGCCTTCGCGCCGAAGATGCATCCTTACCCGTATGATCTCCAGCTTAACAGGCTGGCGGGTGTGTCCGAGAGTTGCGGGAGTCATGCGTCCCAAGGGGCTGCCTTTGGCGAGGGTTATTTGTCCCTGTGTCTCTGACCCCCAAACCCACCCCGGAGCCCCTACTAAAACCAAACTCATCATCAGCGCGAAGGCTACCGGTCCCAAGCAACATCAAGTGCTAAGCATGCCTCGTTTGCTGCTGCTTGTGTCCATGCCGAGTTCTATGAGCATGCCTCGTGTAGCTGCCTGTTTCCATGTCGAGAACAAAAAACATTCCTCGTTTTGCTTCTTGTGTGTATGCCGAGCGCCATTAGCTTGCCTCGTTTTGCTGTCTGTGTCTTTCCTATGTCGACCAGCCGATCCCGGCAGTGTTGAAGATGATGATCACCCAGAGCTTTCCCGCGTGGATCAAGCCCGTGTTCCGGGGAACGTTGGGAGCGGCCGCGGCGGTGCTCGCCCTGCTGGTGTCCAAGCACGTCAGCATCAGCGTCAGCTTCCACTAGGAAGAGTCGAGAGACCCCGGACATCAAGGTGGTGGTCGTGGTGATGGTGGCACGTGGCCGTGAGCGTGTCGCGACGACCGCCGAAGAAGGCCCACCTCGACAAACCAATGTTGTGCGTACGTATGCTCGGTGCATTCTTTTGTTTGATTTTTGTTTGTGTTGGCGTATAATATTTCGTTGTTTGAGCGTACGTTGTCTGTCGTCGATCTTCGTCGTCCACTCGCTTTTTCTCGGTTGGGTTCCTGTGGGCCGTTTATACATAACAGCTATTTTGCTTCCAAATTCCCAAATCCGTAGACCGTTGAACCTCGATTTCGCGTCCGAGGACATGGCTGTTTTGGAAATTTGGAAATGGATGGCAACGACAATTTTGGAACGGGTTGGTTGCTTGGAAATCTGCGAAAAAAGTTGGAAGTTGGAACATTGGGATATGGAAGCCGAACAGACGTGCAGAAAACGGTTCTATTGGCGGAAATGTGTATCCTCACACCTGTTTCAGCACGGTTTGCTCGCTCAGCATCTACGCGTGGGTCTGTTCTTGCCCAATCTTAGCATCCGAAGGGAACCAGCGCTCTCGGCCTCCATCTCACATTTTTTTTTCTTGTTTCGGTGTCGATGTATGGTGCTCCTGGCACACTTCAGTATGCGGGGTCTCCCCGGGTAAGGCCTTGCGTTGTCTAGCTGCAACCAACCGCCAAGAGAAGCCGACAACAGTTTCTCGATTATGTGATGCGTGTGCGCGGATGGCTTTCGTTTCGGCTGTTGAAGGTTTACATGTCTGGTTGCTTCACTCAGATTTCAGGTCGGAGGGATGGACGCCACTTTCCTTTCTGGGAGGGTTCTCGTGCATCTGTTTGCCTCTCTCTTCCCCCGATTACCGTCGTCGCTGCACGTTACTGCAGAGGTTGTGATTTCTTATGCCGTGCATTCGTGTCTAACTTTGGGTTTATCTATGGGATTTTCATGTTGTTGTCTGCCTTTGGCCACATAGTAATCGCTTCTTGGCCTGTAAGACTAGAGGTGGTGCTGGTTCAGAACCAAGTCTGTTACCTAGGCAAAAGCATTGGCATGTATTTTGTGTTTTTAGGGTTTGAACTCAAAGACACCGCAGGGAGGTGCGCATCTCCAACGCTGTATCCGCAGGCGTTCCACGCAGGCAACGGTCACAGATATGCGGCGGGGTATATCATCACCGGACAGACTGTGATGCTCGGTGAAGAGGCAGCATCCCGAGATGAGATGTGTACAGAAGTGAACAGTGTGAGGCGTGCGAGGGCACCCCCTCGTATCCCTCTCGGACGAAAGTCACGGTCAACGATCCGAGGAAGCTTCGTGCAAGACGGCTTTCGGTGCCTCGTAACGTTGCACCTTTCCTCGCGGCTCGGAGCGTTGGCGACATCGATATCCTCCGAGGAGAACGATTGACATGTTTTCTCTTTGTGTGGCTTTGGTCAAAGCGAGAACGGAGACGTTTGTATGACCTTGGCCTGCAGCATGTCCACGTTAATTTGTTTCTTGGTCTCGAAGAGTACTGGTGTGCCTGATAGAGGTCAGACGACGTCGGACACGTGGTAGACACTAGCAGTGACATGCATTCCTTTGGAGTGACTTTGGTCAAGCGCGGATAGGGATACGGCCTCCTGGAGCGTACTTGTTTCCCCCAAAATCGTAGCATCAAGGCTGCCACCCGTTTGAGGAGGGCGTTGTGCGTGACCATGGTACATGGAAGTCCCAGAAGCGGGATTCCGTAGGTTGCACGACGCGTGCGTGAGGCATAGACTGATACTTAGTCAACGGCATATCTATATACCCCACCGGGTGGGATAAATAGTCTCAGGTCTTGAACAAGACTTCAATCGACACGGGGCTATCATGGGAGGTATCGTGAAGCCTTTCTACTTAAGCAACCGAGAACGGTTGTCATCTTCATGGGTTCCTTAGTGAAGGTTTGTGGTATCTCTCTAAGAGCTGGGAGCTACTCTGTCTCGTTCGCGAGCGAGCATGATCTTGGATCCAAACATCAGGCTCGGTGCTGATGCATACTGCTACAGAGTTTACACAGCCACAGACCGGACGACGGATGATGACAAGTTCTATACTCGGTTCTAGTTCGGAACCACATTCTGACCTCCAAGAACCAGGACCAGGAGGACAACGGAGAAAGGAGACAAAACAGCCCCCTCGCACGACGTTTGATGCGTGCTGCTTGCGAACGCGACACACTGCCCGCTGCAGTAGAGACCATGTCGCCCCAGAGCTCACCAGAGGTCCTGAGCAGCCGGATGCCAGCCTCGCTCGAGGAAGCCCTGGTGAAGCTCCGGCATGATGATCATCAGCTGCATTTCAGCCACGACGACGACAACCCGTCGTGCTGGGACTTGGGCCAAGGCTTGGGGATCACCCTCCTCCGAACGGCCACGCGCGACGCACCGGTCAGGTGTGCTACGTGTTTCTTCAGTCGGCATCGACCGCGCGCTTAGTGGCTGACCCGTTGAGAGAGACGTGTGTCTGTCTGTGTGGGTGTGTTTCGGCGAAGGGGTTGGCAAGGGCAGCCGAACGTGATTGTCACTGTCAATTTTTCATGACCGACAAATAGCGAAGGCACGGCAGGGTAGTACACCAGTAGTAGGTTCACCGCGTTGTCAAGAGTGCCAACCTAAATGCTCCCATGTGTGCATGAGGGACGTGCATGCTGTCATGCTATTGGCTCTGTGTAACAGTATCAAAGGCTGCAGCTGCGGTCCGAAAAGGTAATAAAAAACTGTCTTCCACAGCTGCTTCGCTCACGTCACACGCCCAAACCTTGTGAAGTAGGCTACAGCAAAATTGCTCGTGCTGCACTACTGGCTGCCTTGCGGGACCCACGGGTCATGGCAGTGAATACAGCAGCGACGAGCGTTTGGTTTGGGTCTGGATGCGCTGGATTTCGGAACCCACCCGTAGCCCGCGACGTCGCTGCCCCCGCAAAAGGCAGAAGGATGAGCATGCCCACGCGGTGATGAAACCCTGTATACGGGGGTATAATTTGCAGTGCGAGACTTCGTGAGCCGGAAGATAGCTTGTAAATTTCGTTTCTCCAAAGTATGTTAGCTACAAAACAGAACCAGTTAACCGCCATTGTCCGCACCATTTAGTTCGCGTCGACCACGCCGACCGGCTGACCAACATTACGATCACAAACCATTTTTCCCCTGCGTCATGAATCTGCCGGTGCCTTCAAGACTGGCGGCCACCGCAACAGCCTCGGCGACCGCGCTACCCGACGCGTGCTTTCAATCAACACCGTCATCGCCGCCGCCAACAGCCGCCACAAACCCTACGGGCAACCGCACCGGAAAGCCGGTAGCCCTCTGCGACTTCCTGGCGCGCCGGCTCCACGCCGCCATCGCCGCCGCCTCCCCCGCGGCGTCCTCGCACGGCATCCGGTCCGACTACGACAGCGAGGCCGTCGGGCAGTTTGTCCTGGAAACGAACCGCGCCGCTGTTTCCGCCGCCACCGGCGCGGTGAGCGTGGTGTTTGAGGTCTTGCCGGCCCGCGGGGGCGGCGGCGGTGGACCCCGGCAGCTGTGTGGAGGCGCACAGGAGCAACAGCAGGATAGAGGTCGGGGGGCGGAGATGGCGGAGGTTCTGCGTGGGATTGTGAAACAGGCCCTGTTGGGCTCCGTCCACCCGGGCGGGGGGTTGGACGCCGCTGCGGCCCGTGCACACGTTGAGGTATGTACTAGGTGCACGCATTGCTCGCATGAGGCGTATGTGTCGCCAAAAATGACAAAGTTTCTTGGACCCTTGCAAGGGAAATAGGTGTGTCGGAATCCTCGTGTTTATTTTTTTATGACACGAGAGCATGCGAGTTTGGTTGCACCCTCACGCCGCCACCCCGAACGCAGCAAGCGAACGGTCTTGCGTGGTGCGGGAGAGCACCCGCACCCGGCGTGAGCTTTTGCGTGGCCACCCAGAGTTGAGATTGTAGCGATTCCGGTGCGTTGGACAAATCAGAGAGCGGCGCGAAATTCCTTGAACCGCCAAAGCAGAGGAGGCTGCATTTTGTCACAAGTCTCAAGTCTTTTTCCGCCGTGGGTGCGCAGCATGAAACTGAGGTCATGTAGATGAAGGTTATCACTCTCGGTGTCGAATGTCACGAACGAAGAAAAATACATGGGGAATGTGACCCAGATAGAGTTGTGTGAGCATTGTTCAAGGCTCTCACGTGTCCTGCACCAAAAGAAGTCGATCTAGTCATTCTGCCCGTGAACCAGACAATTTCCAATGAGACCATGAAAAGTATTCATGTAGCTGATACTGCGTGCCGAGTGCAAGAGCCCCCGCCCCATATTGAATGCTACCCTCAGTATCGCAGTGCTCTTGTGCTCCCTTTCCGTGACCATGCTTTTTTTCTCTTCCTGATTCTCTTTCCCACCCCTGTTTTCACCTCCCCTCGCCCATGACGTGCCGCCCCCTTTCACCCTTCTTCGCTGTACTGTTCGTGTTGAGAAGAGCGTCGAAGACCAGAGGCACCTGCGTCGGCTCGTGGCGGCCAGCGACGGCGTGGCCTTCGTCGCGGACGGATGCGTGCTGCCCCGGAGAGGGGGCTCGGACGACAGGCCCATGGAGATCTCGAGGGGGGCCGTCCCCTTCCACAGCCCCGAATCCCTCCGGAGGGAGTTCCGGCTGCCGCATCGGGGCGTCGTCAAGGGGATGCTCGTGCCGAGGGGGGTGACGGTGATCGTCGGTGGCGGCTACCACGGTCAGTTCCGAAAAAATGGTAGTGAACGCACACATGTGATACACGTACATACACCTGTGCTTATTGTGTGTAGCTGTGGGGGTCGGTCCCTCAAGCTCGGGACTTCAGCATGTGTTATAGGTCTTTCCAATGGGATGATGCTCATTCCCATCCCCGGGCAAGAAAAAAATAATGAGTTGGGTCGGACCTCATTTTTGAGAACCACTTGGGGGTGCTGCCGCTGCTGAGGCGCGCACCTGCACGAATCCAGCGTGCGCAGCGAAGCCTCAACTCCGCCAGGATATGATACCATTCTGCCGTGGTGATGGAATGAAATTGTACTTCAACAACAGGATGAGCGCACCCTCCTTGAAGAAAGGCTGCTGCCGCTGAGCCGCGCCCTCGCGTGCGCCGCGTAGCGTCAACCCCGCCAAGTATGTACCACCATTCTGTCGTGGTGGTGGAATTATGTTGTACTGTCATCAAATGCAACAGGAAAGTCTACCCTCCTGCGAGCGCTGGCCATGGGCGTGTACGACAAGGTCCCCGGGGACGGGCGAGAGCTGGCCGTGGCGGACCCCGGTGCCGTGACGATTCGGGCGGAGGACGGCCGACCGGTCTCGTCGGTAGACATCTCGCCCTTCATCTCTTCTCTCCCGTCGGCAGTCGCAGTTCCTCCTGTTCGCGCCGCCCCCGCCGGAGGTGTTGCCTCAGCTGCAGCCAGCGAAAGCACGGCAGCGGCTGGCGGCGGCGGCGCCGTCGGCGATGCCGAGGGCGGCACGGTAGAAACCAACGGCGGTAGCGGCAGCGGCGGCGGCGGAGAGGGAGTGACGACCGAGCGGTTCTCGACGGGAGCCGCGAGCGGCAGCACGTCCCAGGCGGCCAACGTCATGGAGGCCCTGGAGGCAGGGGCGACGGCGCTGCTGCTGGATGAAGACACCTGCGCCGGGAATGTGAGTGGGGGGAGATGACGAGTTAGTTGCATGCGAGGACTGAACATAACTGCCTCCCTTGATGAAGGGCGGTTTAAATGTATGGGAGAGGCCTTTTGTTTTTTTAGGTATATGATAAGCACCCCGGCCGCTGTGTGAATCGCCGTCGCTCCCCAGAGCTCAAAACGCACTAGCCTGCTGCAGGTAGGTATATCCCTTTTTCGTAGATTATCATGCCCTTGACTGATTCAACAGCGGCGTTCCCGCGTGTGTGTGTTTTGTTTGAATGACACGATTCCGCGAAGAGGCCGTTGTACCGGATTGCAGCGCGATGAAAAAGGCGATGCAACCAGCCGGACAACTCGGTGGTCTTCGCAACACAACCTCGGGCACGTACTGGCAGCTAGATTGGGAGTCGGAACGATGGCGAAGTGCATTTTTAGTCGTTATCTCGTACCTGATGCTGCAGGAAAAGCTCGTTTGTGGGCCAGCTTGCTTGAGAGAATGAAACTCCTGTGGCCGAAGGCCTTATCGCATCTTGTTGGAAGTTTCTGAGTGACCCCGCAGGTTGGAACTCGTCGGTTGTAGAAGCGAAACACCGTACCGTTGGCAAACACGTGCAAACGGCGACGACGACCGATGAATCTCATCACCCAGGAAAACAAGAACACAAGGGCCGGCACGAGGCTCAATGTCTTCTCTTACTCCAAGACAAGCACCTATGCAAACGCTTGGCATGGCCTTTTCCCTTGTTCTCTACCTGGTAAACTCGCCGGCGCAACGGTGCAACGACAGGAAACTGAAGTCGATGTACCCCGGTCCATCTTCCGGCCATCCGGCGGTAGCACCATGACCGTCGCCATTGGTGTCCCCGCTTCATTTGTTCCATTTCCTGTCTTACATACCTCTCGGTGCGTGTGTTTGGAGTGGCCGCCGGGGTCACACAGGAGGAAGGTGAAACACATAGGAGCGTTTTTTTTTCTCTCTCTAGCATCGATTGTTTATCTAGCCATGTGCCGATCATGCGTTTCCATCCTTGCCCCATGCGCGTTTGTTTTTACTGCCTCCCCCCCTCGCTGCAGTTCATGATAAGGGACAGCCGTATGAGGGCTATGGTCAGCCATGAGCCCATCACACCGGTGAGCAGCTCAGTCTGATTTATTGTTTGTTCTGTTTTCCCGTTTTTGAAAGGAAATGGGTTTGAAACCGAGCACACCACGCTCCTATATTGGAAGAGTTGCACCCCCACGATGCACTTCGGCCCACGGCACATGTGGCATCATTCCAGCGCGTCAGCAGTGGTCAGCTGCAGTCCATGGCCTGTTTCCTCCATCTTGGCGTGTGCCAACGCGGAACGTTTATATCCACGAACGGCGACCACCTACAGCAGCAGTAGCCTCACTTTGAGTGCAGACATCATATTTTCCTTCAAATTATGTTTCTTGCACGCGGAAGAATAGCGTCTTCAGGGGACCAAACTCGCCGTCCCCGGGTTCTTGCGGAGACACGATGTGTACCTCAATCTGCGCGCTCCTGGGTGCAGAAGTATTGTTTTGGTAGCATTCTGGAGAGCATGACCCGGCCGCGGCGGGCAAGCCGCGGTGTTTTTCTCCATAGAATCAAGACGGTTGTGTTGTTCCATGATGTATTGCGGTGGTGCTCAAAAATATATATGCAAGCTCGTCGGCATTGGTGTGGGTTCTACCCACATGAAACGCCTTTGCGCGCGCTTGGCGAGTGGTACGCGTCTACGGGGCGCCAATCGAGCGCGGCTCGTTTCCTTGCCGCGAATTTTTTGAAGCGGGAACGCCGGCACAGACAGCACGTCCGCAATTTCCACCTCAATTCGGTCCGAGCTCGGTTGTGTGAACATTTCCATGCAAATTTGCTGCGCGACTTGTACGGGCATGCAGTTCATTTATCGAGTGAGTTCGCTGTGGCTGGAGCTGGGAGTGTCGTCGGTGATTGTGGTCGGAGGGTGCGGCGACTACTTCGACGTCCACGACACGGCCCTCCTGGTGGACAACTACGTTGTTTCCGACGCCACGGAGCGTGCGCATAGCGTAAGTCTAAGCAACTCTACGACTGTCTTCTATTTCAGTCTCTCTGTTCCTCCGCTGTTTATTGTTGCTGTGGTTCACGGTCCAAGCGTCGAACACCAGTGAACACTCCTAAAATGTTACCGAGATGTTGGCGTTTCAGTTGTTTTGGTTGATGAGAGATGCGACCCTACTGCCTTTTGTTTTCAGCTGAACACCGGTCCGTCCACGTCTTTAAGCTCATTATCCCCGTTTCGGGTGGCTGTCTTCATCATCCCAGCCCTCCTGACTCTCCCATATATTCACCTGACCCCGGAACCCTACCTGGACCACCCAGATATCTCGACGGTTTTGCGTGGGGCGTGTCCAATACGCCGGAAGGGGTTTGGTCCACCGCCTTCCGTGGCCGGGGGATCCTCAACCGCGTGCTGTCGTTCCCGAGTCAGTTCTAATACGACTTGCTGCAGCAGTGGGGGCGGGTTCTAACGTGAAGAGAAAACGAGAAGGGGATGGCCGTGGTGATGACGGCGGCGTGGGATTGGTCGAGGAAAGTAGCGGTAGTGTCGGCGACGGGTGGCGGCGTCAGATCGACAGCACTTCCAACGGCGATCGGTTCTGCGA
This sequence comes from Ectocarpus sp. CCAP 1310/34, assembly GCA_902602495.3. Classification (NCBI taxonomy): domain Eukaryota; class Phaeophyceae; order Ectocarpales; family Ectocarpaceae; genus Ectocarpus; species Ectocarpus sp. CCAP 1310/34. The sequence goes on along the minus strand of CACKRE030005071.1, from coordinate 48,156 downwards.
CGAGTCGACGATCGCAGGGAACGCTAAGGGGGGTCGTTGGAACCCCGGCCACCCGCAGGCCGAAGATGCCTCTCCCTGCTGCTGCGGCCGTGGCCACCGCGGCGGGAGCAGAGGCCCTCCAGTCGACCTTTCTAGAGTGGGCCAGCTCGTGGGCGGTGGGGGGATGGAGAGGGGGTGCGCGCTCGGCGTGGATTTCGTCGCGAGGGCGACGGAGCGATCCCCGGGCTTCCTGTCGGTTTCGGGAGCGCTTGATTTGCTGGACGCCGCAACAGGGTGCGGAGGCGGGAGGGGGAGTGATGGCGGCCTCGGTCTCGAAGCACTGTTCGTCCGTGATACCGGGGTTGCGGCGGAAGGCCGTGACACGCAGCAGGCCACGGCAGCAGAATCGACGACAGCGAATTCGATCCTTGGCAGGCCGCTTGTTGCGTTGCCGAGGCGGTTCGAAGTCGCAGCTGCTTTGCACCGGTTTCCCGGGGTCCAGTTCCGGTCGGCTGCCCCAGTAACGCCGGAAGACGACCGGGAGGAAACCGTCCCGACGGAGGGTATGAAGGAGGGGGAAGCGACATAGGCGAGCAACACCAGATGGGAGGGTGTGTGCGTTTTCGGGGAGTGCTGGTGTCATGTTTTCTAGTGGTCGCCGGTGGACTGCTGTTGCGAGGGTGCAAGGTTTTAGTTGTTGCGCGCACGGGGGGAAGGCGGCACCGTGATGCCAAGCCTATATTTCATTTCACGAGTGAGTTTGACAGCAGCAGATCTGTCTTCGTTTTCTTTTTTTGCGGATAATACGGCGAGATGAGCGAACGGTGCGGCGCGAACGAGCGCCGAGCTCCTTTCAGGAACCCAGTACCAGATGGCGTTCGAAGGCTGGGAGATTGAGGGTACCCGCTATTGTTTCTCACTGGCAGAAATATATGACAGAGGCAGATGATCTCGGGCGTGAGGTGTAGGGGTTTCAATTCAAGACAGCAAGATGCGCGACACCGTGACGCAGCGCTGTACGTGCTTTTCATGGCACGACGTTGGAAGAGAGAAACAACCACCTTGATCATCGGCACCGATCATGACCACGACGACGGCAGAAGCGAACGACGTGAAACAGATTTCGCCGCGAGCAATCCCTCTGCCTACGGCATTCATTGCCGACATTTCCTTTGACTTTGCCTATTCATGTCTGGCCAGAACAGGCGGGCGGCGCTGGCTCGTTTCACACGTGTTCACTTTGCCTACCCTGACCAGCGCATACTTTTCTGCCATTTATATCGCACACGGTGCTTGGTGCTAGCATCCCTTTTTTCCTTTCGTTGCCTCTGTGCGTTATGTTCATGCAGCATGAACGTAGCGCAACGATCTGGCCAGAGTCAGTCACGGTCTAAATGTTTCTGCGTGCCCTTGTGAAAGAAAGCAGCGACGACCGCAGTAGTGCTTCAGTTCGGCCACCCACACTAAGCAGCAAATCAGCAGCTCCTATCCGCTTTGAAAAATAGCTATTCAGGGACAGGAGAAACCAACAACAGCTGCCGGCCAATGGCAAGCTTCCAACCATACGGCACAACACCCGTACAATCCTGGCCTGGGAGATTGATAAGGGAGGCACACCACCACATAAATGTCTCCAACTAACTGCACCATGACGACAGCCACGGAAAAACCATTTAATCGTCACCATCACCATTTTTCTGTGTTCCTTGCCATATGCGGTAAAATATTGATTGGGGTTGGGTTCCAGCTCCAGCCGAGACCGGGTATGCCCCCGTGAAAAAACTCGTGGCTGTGAAGTTCTCGCCGTAGCTTAGCTATCCTGCAGTTTGCCCAATGCCCGAACGCATATTCTATTGTACTCGGCCTTGAAATAACCGACAACGGCCTCGCTGTACGCAATGCGACGACACTCTGCCTCGAAAAAACATGAGGGACATCAGACAAGGGCATTCCGAGAGGTGCCCGGGGCCTGTCCCAGCTCTTACTTACTTATTCCATTCATCGTGAATGCCACGTTTCTTGATTCGGTGGGAGGAACTCTGAGGGAGATCACCGCAAGACGCGACCCATTTACTGTAGACTACATATCTTCCAGGATACACAGAGGTCGTCTCCAGCGTTACAAAAGTACGCATGAGTCGGACTTCGTAGACGTGGACCTGACCGAGATATTCGCGATTTGTATAGTCGCTGTGAAGAGATCGACATATGTAAAGCGTGGAGCAGAGCAGCATGGGGAAGATAGAAGATAAAACGGAGAGATTCCATTGCGCATATGCATTGTTTGCATGTCAAATCTACAGCAGGATGTTGTCAACGAAGGGCGTGCATTGCCAAAGTGACGACAGTACATGCGGCGAGACTGTCGTTTCTTCCTCTCCTAACCCGAAAAGGAACTATTTTTACGTACGTACTTTTCGGAACCAAGTTCCAGCATGTGGATCGTGCTTCTCGCATCGTTGAACGTCCCTCAGCACACATAACCCGTGAGAGAGGAGAACGAAGTAGCTGAGAGAGCACGGAAACGAAGAAGGAGTACGACGTGGCAAGGGATATCGCGTCTGATCGTGTCTGTTACCATCACGGGGTACGGACTTGGCTGGACAGCCAACAGCAGGAATCAACAGATCACCCGAGATGAAAATTCAACCCAGTGTGCGACAAGGCGTTCCAAGCCTCAAGGGATCGGCGAGAGACCACGACAGGGCAGCGCCTCCAGGGATCCACTCTTTCATCAGCAGCGCACTCGTCCTCATGGACGAACAGCAGCAGCGGGAGACTTTAGACGTGAGAGTGTGGCCGCAGAAAACTTTAGACTACCCGTCCGTCGCGACTCAATGCCAGACGTTTTACAGCGGATTGCTGAACGCACCATAGTTTGGTCTAGGCTAGCAAGGGGATACGATCGTCGCACAATGGCAAGCCGAAAGAGTGGCTCTCAAGGTTGGTGATCATCCCTTGATCGGTCTTGGGCCCAGAAATATCGCGGTCTCACACACGAACAGACCCGCCATCGCGCCTTCATGCCTCCACATCATAGATAGGCCGAGTACAAAGTGGTGTGATCCTTCTCTGAGAGGCTCCTGTCCCTGTTCCGATATACACAGCAGTATGGGGGTAACCAAGAAGGCACACACGCGGCCGCCATTCATGCCCGATGTTGCTGCTTTTGATCACGTGCACTCTGTGTTCGTTGGGTCACGACAGAAGTATCGCAATCTATCTGCTGGGGACTGATTTTTCCTGTCGAACCCTCTGCAAGTCGGATCCTTTTTGGTATCAAACTTTCAGTACAGTAATAATACTGAGTGCCGCGCGCGCAAGCAAACGTTTCGGTTAGAGAGTTGTTGGTCACTCTGTCTTCTAGCTCTATCCGCGATACATCCTAATTACGTGCGAGCAACTCGTGTTGTGGTCGTTGTTGTTATTGCTGCAGCTGTTGCTGTTGTTGTGTTGTTTGATTGTGTGTCGTTGTACAGTACTACGGTACATAGTGTTGTTGCCAATTTGAAGCGATCTTCAAGGATATTTCCACGGAGTGGATCCCAGCGATGCCATTACAGAACCCCACTCCATGACTTGCTAGGGAACAAACTACAGCACCGTGGTTCTACTTGACGATGCTTGCAGCAGCATCACGAAAGAACAACCTAGTCTGTGACAAGAAAATATAACACCGTCGGCCAACGTCCACCCCAATTCCTAGAGACAAAAAAACAAATCAGCCGCGTGGCTTGTTTTTCAACATGCCCGGAATGGCGCCAATTCTACTCCGTGAACAGCTCTGACTTTTAATCTAGAGGGGGGGGGCTCGGTAACTTCAGGGCGTTCAGGTACGGGCTTAATCAAGAAACCTCGTTTCTTGGCTAGTCTAGAGCAGTTCTCGGTTAACCAGGCCCAACAACCGTTCGATGTTGTCGAAGCAGGCGAATGCTCCATCCTCCTGCCGAGAGAGGGAAAACAATCCAGACCTGGAGCAGGCGGAACAAGCCCGTTTCTTAGTGAAATGGGTGAAGGGGGTCAAGAAGCAGCAGCAGGTTCACTGCCAAATGGATTTGCAAGAGCTACAGGAAAAGCAAGCGTCGGCGGATGCCGCCATCAAGTACTCCCAGGAGGAGTTGAGGCAGCGAAAGGCAAGGGGTCACATTTTAGTAACCCTGAATAGGCGATATTCGCTTTGTTGGGCCAAGCCTTTTAGAACTGAACGTGTGCCAAACTTGCACGGCATGTCCGAGTACAAATATTTGGCGAAGTTGCTCGCGTTACACAGTTCAAAATTGTCACGGCAATCTGTAGCGTCGACGGTTGCAAGTAGGTGTGTACAGACGGGACCCCCCCGTCGTTTCGCGTCGCAGTCTTGTTTGGGATATTCGCTGGCCTTGTGGAACAAGTCGAATTGACCACGAAATTCTGTAGTACCACGTTGTTGTCGTATGCTCAACATGAGGAAACTCGAAACAAAACCACAACATCACACCTGCGCGATGTGATCAGGTGTACGAAGACGATCGCGTCACTGCCCTCAAACAGATATTGGGAAACTCTCGCTTGCTGAGGAAGCACATCCCGGGCGGACATGTGAGGATCGGACGCATTATACATAGGCATGAGGAGGAGATTGTAGAAGAAAAATGAGTCAAGGACTACGAAAGGAGCGTGGGAGCTGGTTGATGTTCAAACGTATTGGACGTTTTCAGCAAATATGTTGCATCCATTTTATTGAGCCGTGTTTTCTTACAAATTTCACTTCTGCTTTTCGCTACAACTGCTAAAATGAGTACGAACAGGCGTGCCGGTGAAAATTATGTCACGGTCATTGCATTTCCTACTTACTACGTACGTTCATTGAACATGTTTTTTCACGCCGAGTTTGACTTACTGCGATTGTTGGAAGCAGCTGCTCGTTCACGACGGTGAGTGTAGTGCGTGTTGCTTATGGAGTCGAGTGTGTGTGCGTCGTGTTCCATACTCGCGAGCGAGGTGAATGCACGCAAGGACCCATAGCCCGTCCCCTGTCACCGAACGATGTTGTGATTGCTGATAGAGCATGTGGTACAACACGAACACATTTTCAACGATGCACCAAAAAAAAAGAGTACATATATATTTTTAATTGTTCTGCATGTGTTGTCCAGTGTATTCGTCCCGTGACCATTACTCAGCTCTAATGGGGTACCTTCCCGCCCTCCTCACCTTCCCCCCGTGATTGCAGGTCCACGGTTGCAAGGACGAATCCCGGATGAAAAACCTGGCCTACCGGATGGACGAAGCCGGGACAAGTCCGGCAGCTGGCCTCGAGGCGTACAAGCTGGCAGAGGCCCGATGCATGGCAATTCGGGAACTTGCTCGCCGAAGCCTTTGCCGCAACGGCATTCCCGACCACTTCCTTGGCGAGGGTGGTGAAAAAGAAAAAGGTGGGGGAGCGGAGGAGGTGACGGTGGGCATGAACGGTGCACACTCGAAAGGGCCGCCGGAAGGAGCCGGCCGTAGGCAAGACGATCGTTTCTTGTCGACCACAGGCGGCGGTGGTGACGATGGTCACGGCGGTCCCTATTCTGGTCGTCGCCGGGGGACGGTTTCACCGGAAGGAAGCGGCGACGTCGGTCCCCTGTGCAAGTCGGCTGCAACCGTATCGCCAGCAGCATCAACATCGGCAAGAGCAAGAGCAGCAGCAGCAGCAGCAGCAGCAGCAGCAGCAGCAGCAGCAGCGGGGGGTGGCCGTTGTGAAAACGCCAGCTGCGGCCCCGCCTACCCATGCCCGTCGACAAGCCCCGTCCAGCAGTGGGCTCACAAGTTGGAGAGGGAAATGATGGTGAAGGCTGCTATGATGGCGTTGATCTCGCCAGGAGCGACGGGAACAGACGAAAGAAGCGGCGGCAGATGCAGCGGCAGCGGCAGCGGGTTCGGGAACCCACCTCCGGAAAAAAACGGACGGGGTGAAATGAGAAGGCCTCCCGGGCTAGTGGCGCCAGGGGAACGATTGACAAACAACCATCCTTGTGGGCTGGTTGTGCCACGAGGGGGCGACGGCGGTGGCGATTGCAGGGAAAGCGGGTGCCGAGGGCCGTTGATGAGCCCGCTCCGTGAAGCGGTGGCCATGTCGTTCGGCGGCAGGCGGGTGAAGATGATGGTCTTCACGCACCCCCCGTCGACGAGGCCCGAGGACGTTGGCCACGGCGGCCGCACGGATTGGGGTTGCCCTCCGGAATTGCAGCAGCGGCAGACCAACCTGCCTCAGACCGGCACTAAGAGCACGGAGGCGGCAAGGGAAGCGGCAGCAAGAGAAGGGTGTGACCGGGCCGTGTGTTGCCTGGCGGTGGCGGCGGGAGCGGCGGGCGGCGGCGGCCATGGCGGCAGCGGTTGCGGCGGTGGTGCCGTCTGTGCAGGCGGAGGTTTCAGCGACAACGGCGGCACCGGCGGCGGCAACGCAGGCCACGGCAACCGGAAGCCACCGACGATTCCGCTTCTTCGGCAGGAAGAGGCGATGCACATGCAACACGTACCGGCACGCGCTGACAGACTGCTCTCCTTGCCGAGGGCCACAGCAGCAGCAGCAGCAGCAGCAGCAGCAGCAGCAGCAGCAACGGTGGCAGCACGGGGCGACACCGGTGTGGACTGCGCCCCCCCCCTGCAGGCCGGCGAGCAGAGCGCGACTGCGATTCGGCGAAAGGTGGAGACGCCGCAGCTAAGGAAGCTGAGAGAGGAGAAGTTTCTGTGTGTGTTCATGCGCTACAGGTTGATCATTTCAGCTGAGAATCTTCGCGGCTTGGACCGTGTGATTCTGGCGAGCGAGGTAAGACGAGAAGTGGTGAGTATTTTCAACAACGTGAAACCTGCAAGCTTGCACATTTTTGTGGACAGTTTGAGCCGGCATTTCTGACCGAGGTACTTGGATCGTTCCCGGGGCGTTGGGTTGAGCGATTGAAGGCGAATCCTCTCCGTCTCCTTTGTTGCTGCCGTTGTTGCCGTTGCCGTTGTCGTTGTTGTCGTTGTTGTTGCATTGTTCCTTCTTCAAAGATGCCCTGGCAAACTGTGCTCAATCTAGCAAATAGCGCGTGTCCCTGCAATGCTAACCTGAGCGCATGGTCTACGGGAGTTGCCATACAGTTCTACGAGAACAAATACACCAAGGCTATGATTCACCCCCGCAAGCGACCAAGCCAACCACCCTATCCTTCGTCCCCTCGATACACGGGGACCGTTCAGCAGTGGGCCGTTGTTGTTTCGGTGGCATTGGTTGGCACATCGCGACCCCCCACCGTAGCCCTACCCTACACGCATCGATGTTGGCGGCACCATCCCACCAATCACGTCTCGCACAAAGCCAGGGCTAAATATTTGATTGTCCACCAACCTTTAAGGCTACCCTCCCCTCCCTTCCTTCGAACGAGGGGCTGTTGATAAGACGAACTCGGACTAAATAGTCGGACCACTGCCACATGTGTTGAGTATTGATGCGCTAACAAGATGAACCGGAAACACTAAACATCCACGTGCATTCACCCGCCCATCGAATTTCCGACCAGGCGAGACGAGCGGTCGTCAACGCAGAGGTGAAGGCCGCCACCGAGGCCTTCCGGCGGGACATTGCCGAGGCTAACCGATTCAGGGTGAGAGGGAAGGAGTGAAGGTGTCACGGTTGTACATACATGCAAGTCATCATCACCCTGTATCCCTCGAGTGCGCAACCAACAGATCGTCGTTTGCGCACCACTCGACACAAGAATGCTTGCTGTAGCACTCACTTTTCACTCCCTCCCTCTCACCCTGAGGCGATTTTCCGCGGCCACCGCCGGATGGAATTTCTCGGTGGCGATCTTGACCTTCTCGTTCAGGACGTTTCGTCGAGCCTGGTCGAATTGATGTCACGTGCCTTTTCGTTCCCCCGGCCCTTGACAGTGTTTGATGGCCTGGACGTTATATAGGGTATGAAGCGCTTGCTGCGCGTGAACCTTTTTGGCACGGATTCTTATTATTGTAATAAATAAACTTCCCGGCCGCCAAAATCGAAGGGTGATGCATTGCCCTCTTCGGTGAATCAAATGGACACCAGCAGGCGCAACAATCTACACGCCCTGCCTTACAACTCCCGCCCCACCCCGTCAAGCCTGCTCGCACTCTTCGTGAGCGTACAAATCCCGTCGCTCTTTGGCGGAGTAGAGGCAGCGGCAATGGGGGCAGCATCTGTAGCACGATGCTGATACACCTGGACTTATCGTTTTCCGCCCTTTGTTTGGCTCTCTTCCTTGCCCCCCACCCTCCATCCCTACACCCGCATCCGTGATCTGAACTCCATTTCCTTCCTAGCCGGAGTACTTGTGGGTCGTGCGCAGGAAGCCTTGGGTTCCCTTGTCAGCCGACTCCCCCTCCCGGTGAAGACACAACACCTGTAGCGGCGTATATCACAACATCGGCAATCAACCCGCCGTCTGGGTGGCAGGTTTTTTGTTTCGTAGGCTTTCAAGGAGTGCCAAAACGTTGAGCTGCTCTCGATCCCTCCGCCCACTCGCTGTTCAATCTATAACATCCCTCCCCGCCGCATAAATCTGAACGATCAACCTGCGCCACCGGTATCTCTACTCCCCAAAACCCAAACAGTTAGAAGCAGAGGCGTGCAAGGCAGCGCTGGCGGAAGTCGCCGTAATACCCCCCGTGCCCGCCAACTCCATCGCCCGGGGAGTGTACGGAGACTGGTTCCATGGACGAGAGTACAACAGGTTTGTCGACAAGACTCGGGAGCGCTACGGCGACGGGTCGGACGAGCTCTTCGTGGCCACCGACGTGGTAAGTCAGCAGCACCGGACCCGGAACGGGGGCGAGGGCGGCAGCGTCTGGGCCGTGGGCGTGAAGGAACTCGGGCAGGGGACCTTCGGAGTCGTGACCCGGCTCGACGTTCTCACCCTGGGCAAGAGCTACGCCGCTAAGGAGTTCAAGGATGTGAGTAAGCCTTAGCCTCCGGTGCGTCTGAGTACGTAACAGTGCTGATTGTTTGTGTTTGTATTGCTCCACACTGTTATTTTTCATTCGGGAGAGCACCTCTCTCACCGCAGCATGTATCACAATGCGTTCCCGATCCCTTCCTGGAACTCAGCCGCTCGAGACACGAAGCCTAGGAAAAGATGAAACCTCGCATCCGTTGCACCGGTCGGAACCAGTAGGGAAGGGCGATGCTGGTTGGCTGCATTTTACAAGTATCTGACAAGACTGTTCGACCACTCCAAACCGACACAGAGAGATCCGCAAGGCGTGCTAGCATTTACTCCGAAACCAACACCGCTCAGCAACCTTCCGACACTGGCATCTTGCTGCGAGCAAGGCCACCTTGCCACCAAACGTATCCGCCCCCATTCCCCCTTCCGTGCCCCTCCTCTTTCCCCCCTCCTTTCAACCCCCCTCATTACCCCTCCCGCTTCCTCTCTCTCCCCTCCGCCTCCCCGACCTCTGCCCACGATCCTATTGATGCCAAAATAACTCCGGCATAAATCCCACAACGCTGTTCGATATCTATTTGATTCCACGTTGCCAACAACTATTTAACTCCCGACGATAATAACAACCAACAACAGCAAGGAGAAGGCGGGGACGATGGTTCCTGGATGAG
>CACKRE030005071.1:13513-37307 GCA_902602495.3 Ectocarpus sp. CCAP 1310/34 | reverse complement strand
GCAGAGAGGTCCCCTTCTGCAAAAAAGAAATGAACACACGCCGCGGGGCAAATCCCGTCCAGCCCAAAAATGCTCATGCGTTGAGCCAGTTCTCCTGTGCCGTCTTCATGTCTTTGCAGAAGCAAGTCTCTCTACCAAGGAATGCGGAGGAGGGTCGATACCCCCTCACCCCATTTCCTTCACCCCATTTCCTCCACCATACACACCCACAACACTCAGAAAATTCCTCCGCCCCCACATCGTCGAAATCTACACCTCGACCTTTCCGGCATCTGTGTGTGTATCTCATGAACTTCTTGCCTGTTTGATACCGTGCTGCCCGTAGCGATGCCGCTCCACGCCCGGGCTTCCCCTTCCCTGGCAACAGAGTACCTACCCATTGTGAAATACGCAACACAAACGACACAACAACAATCAACCTCGTAAAGTTCAATCTCGGCGTCGGGATTGACTCTACCTCCAACGCAATCAACGACGGTGCTCCGTGTCAAGGTAGATGCATCACTCGCCAAGGGCACCCACCACTCCCACCCCATGGAACGACAACCAGGCACGCACGATCTCCCTTCGGCAACATTCGCGAAGACGTGGCTGAAAAAAAGACTAACCCAGGCCCTGACCCGAGCCTTTCCGTCAATCGCCAAACAAACCGTTTTACAGGCTGTTGTCCGACATGGCTCGAGGGCTTGAGCACCTTGGCCGACATGGAGTCAGCCACAACGACGTGAAGCCCCGCAACATGTTGGTCTTTCAAGACTCGGGGGTGCTCGTTGCCAAGGTTACCGACCTGGGATGTGCTCTCGGTGGGTGGTCCTTTCTAGCGTGCGTTGCTCTTCAGCAGTTGCTGGGGCTTATACAGTAGCTGCAGAAGGTCACCTGTTTATACTAGTCTTTCCCGCTGACAGACAAAATCACTCACACACACACAACGACTTCATGCTGGATAATGCTCCATCTCAAACAGACATAGCTACGTTGGTTCGCGTCAAAGATGTGTGGTGTCCGTTGTTGTTATCGCCATGACCGATGCAGAGAGGCATTCTGTAGAGGGGCACGGCATAGGCACAGGTAGCGGGGTGCAAAGANGGGGGGGGGGGGGGGGGGGGGGGGGGGGGGGGGGGGGGGGGGGGGGGGGGGGGGGGGGGGGGGGGGGGGGGGGGGGGGGGGGGGGGGGGGGGGGGGGCGACGCTTGTCGTCACGTAACAACATGACAAACTAGCGATGAATCCAGTCGCACAAAAGGCCGCAGTGGTCCCAAAACCTCTCAGGAGCTTCCTACAACTAACGATCACGTACTGATGGTGCCTCTACCACTTGCCGACAAGTTCCATATATCTACGCCTTGACTAGAGACACGAGTCACATACGGAACAGGGAAAAATCGAAAAGCCGATTGTAACGGCACCCTCGAAAGACGGGAATCAGCGGCGTGAGGTTTTCAAGAGGTCCAAAGTGGTCCTACAGTACCAGGTTGGTGAGTTAGCTCCTGCATGCACTGACGCACCGGATCTTCCATGACACGCAATATAGCAGCGATTGTATGCTGCGACAAACACAACGGGAAGAAAATGTTCGACAGGGAACGAAGTGGTGTTTTGAGATACGGAGATAATTCGTTTCCACCTGTCGACGGAGGCACCAATCCAGGAAGGGCAGTGTGTGGTGGTGCGCGGGAAGGTGGCGGAAGGCTGAGGTGACAAACCAATCATTCCTTCCGTGCGCATCGAAAGCAACTTCATCGGCTCGCCCCACCCATCACAAGACGGGAGAGCAGCCATCAGGAGCAGAAAAGCAATGCCTTGGTTAGTAATACGCGTCCGCTTGTTTCTTGCGGCCTGCAGCTCACGGAGACATGAGGAGGGGGCAGGGCACGATCGGAGGCCAGGTGCCAGAAGGGATGATGAGCCGGGAGGTCGCGTGCGAGCCGTCTCAGGACGTGTTCGCTCTGGCACACATGATATTGCTGACGCTAACGAAGAACGAGTGGAAGAGTAGCAATATGTGGTTTAGCAAGGTGGGTGTTGGTGTTGGTGATGCGCGCTGTAGTTGCTGTGGGTGATGGTGGCGATGCTTATGTTGCCCTTCGATATTCTCGTGTGATGGGGGCGGTGACTTGGTACCACCGCAATCCACATTGCTACTCTATGTGCCCGATTTCAATCTGATTTCCATTTCCCTCGTCGATCCGCTGCTTTCAAGCTTGTCGCGATGATATTTCTTTCCAACTACTGGCTAAGAGAGAAATGTATCGTCTTTGCGCTATCCGCAACATATTTATTTTCTCAGGCGGTCCAGACGGATGGCGACAAGGAAATCATCAGCAAGATGGAAGCGAGAAATGCTTCTGTTGCTTCCAAGCACCGTTTTATGGTGAGTCAAACCGAAGCAGCAGCAGGCAACATTTCACACCCCTCCCCCCCCCCCCCCCCCCCNCCCCCCCCCCCCCCCCCCCCCTCCTTGAAATGATGGGGGAAAACTCTGGTGTACGGTCGGTGGTGTTCACATGAGGCAGTGAGACGGGCAGCAACGGCGGACTCAAGCACTCCATAGTACGGCCGAGTTGGTGGTGCTTGTGTCCTTACATCATCATCACTTATTTCTACGATGACGGAACATACCATCTTCGTCGCTTCTCGGCATCTATCTCCTTTTCGAGCGCAAGCAAGTACCACGGCTGGTCGTTTGGGCCAGGTGCAGCAGTAGTATTTCAATCGTTGTGCGAGGGTGAGATGGGTATGGGATAGTATCGCGTGGTGTCGGGTGTTGCGAGAGGTGAGTGAGTGTTGTCAAGAATGAGTGAGTGTTGTCAAGAATGAATGATATACCCAATCGATGAGACTCTTCCCCTACAGAAGTGGTGCCAGCCAAACTCTTGCCAGGTCAGGGCCTTGTCCTTGTCGACCGCCGTCAGGCTGGTTTCTATACCCTCGTCGGCGTAACCTCACCAATATGACCTATGCTATGCTCCCCCATCAACTCTATCCTGGATGTATGTAAAACCTGCACGTTTTTCAAGTCCCATACCCTTCGCCTGGTTGAGTGGTTCGTTCCTGTCATGCTGTTTGACGCTAGAAGTTGGCGGTCGTTTGGGAAAGGGAGTAAAAAGAGCCACCGTGTCCTCAACTCCTCACGCCCCCGTTTCCCCGTCCGTGCCACGCCATCGAATACCCTGCTGTACCCGTCCGAAACAATATCTACATGTGCAGGACGAGGTGACGCTTCGCAACCAGATCGACCCTCGCGCCCGCGCAGCCCTGCTCAATCCGGATCACCTCTATGACGTCCTCACCGACGACGTCAAGGAAAAGGTGAGAGCACCGAACAACACTATTTTCGGAGTAAGCCCCATTTGTGCAAACTATTGATCTGATGGATAACGGCGAAACTCCAGAGACATATGAAAATGCTGATACCGCTATTTTTGACGAACATAGACTTTCGTGCGTACCTTGAATGTTTCGTTCTATGCAGCACTTGTCACCGGTTTTCGACCAAATCAAGAGTTTCCAACCGAAAGAACCATGGAATGACCTTCGGAAGCTAGCCTAGGAAGCGCGTGTAACTTCCAAGTTGTTTCACCCATCCATCCATCCATGCCCTTCGTAGTGATTTCTGTTCGCACCTCTTTCACAATACATCCGCGAGGATATATGACCAAGGCGCGTTGACTCTGCACCTGGTACTCCTTTAACCGCGTGGAAAGCCTGTCAGTCCGAGAAACCGAGACTGATCGTGTCCGAAATGACAAACAAATGACTGAGCTGCTGATAGAACACCTAATTTCCACACGTACGTTTATTTTCAGTCTCAGATAACAAGTGTGTGTAGTCAACAAGTGTTTTTATGACCCCGCCGCAAAGCCATTTAGCTGTGAGATTGGAGTGCGTGTTCCCCCCCTTATTGCACGTTGCCCTCTCCAGCTTGTCACTCTTCATGTGACCATCCGTTCTGCTCCGTCCTTCCTCTTTCCGTTACCGTCTGTACTTATAAGGTCATCATCCTCCTCGCCAAGGCGCTTTCGCCAGACCCGACCAAGCGGCCTCCCATGGCCGAGATGCTCGCCGAGTTGGACGACATGAACGAGTGCCTGCTCGAGATCGAGACCCAGGGAGTCATCTCGGCGGCGACGGCAGCGGTGGTTAGGGGAGGGCCGTCCCGAACGGTCAGCACAGACGGCGGAGAGGGTAGCGTCGCCGCCGGCCATGGAGCGCCCCACCCGCCGCCGCCGGTACCCGCTACCCTCGAGACGGTGCCTGGAGCTTTCGAAGGATGCGGGAGCGCCGTTCCACAGCAGGTCGCGGCCGTTGCAGGGGTAAACTTCATCCCGTCGATCATCCCGCAGGTGGGGGTAGGCCCCGTTGTTTCGAGGGAAACAGCCGACGGCAGTGCTGCTGCTGAGGAGGAGGAGGGAGGAGGAGGCGGACGTTCAGCTCTTGCTCCACTGGCGACGCCAGCCACCGAAGGACAGAGGTCGACCGTAACCCGACCCCTCCAGGAAGGTTCCTTGCCCGTGTTGGGAGTTGTTTCTGGAGGAATGCCGTCACACGACGGTCGCAGCGGGGGTGGTAACCATGTTGTGCCGGTCGCAAGCACCGCATCGATTGTTCAGAGCGGAGTTGTTACCGGGGGATCTGCAGCGGCGATGCCGGGGTCTGCTGGTGTGAGGGGAGCGGTGGCGGTGACGGCGGCGGTGGGAGGAGGAAGAAGAGTGGTGGACAGCCAAGCACGCCTCCTCCAGTGTCCGGCGAGGCTAAGGTCGCCACGCACCGGCGATGTAGCGGCGGCAGATGGAGTGGGAAGGGCAAAAGGAGGTCGAGGGACAGGGTTGGTGCCGCGGGCGTTGGCGGTGAACGATGCCGCTCCCGATGTCGATAAAGGAGGTGACGGAGGGGGGCTTCGCACGTCGCACCGCAACAACCGACTCCCTGCGGGTCCTGCGCCTAGGAGGCCGACAACCAGGAGGAACGCGCCCGGTGGTGCAAGAATGGACGCCGGCCGTGTCACCAATTTCCACAGGGCCACCAACACTGCACGGGGGGGGTTCCCGCCGTTCGCCCACCAACAACGCCGCTGCAACTCCCGCGGTCCCCAAGGCCAGGGCAGGACGAATGCCTACCACGGTGGGCACCACGGAGGCAGCAGGAGAGGAATGGCCGAGAAGAGCGGCTCTGCTTTCATCCGCCAGGGACACCACCACCAACACGCCGGCGTGCCGCTTGCATGGGGGCACCACCACCTCCCCGCCGCGGCGAACAACCTGGTGCTGCCGCAGCCGCAGCCGCAGCCGCAGTTGCGGGCATACCCTCAGCACCAACAGTCGTGGGGCGTGGGGGGAGTAGGTGCCGCACCCTCCCACTACGTCCCTTCGGGGTCCTCGACAAGGCAGATGCACCAGGGTGGATATGTCGGAGGAGGAGGAAGGGCAGGCGTGTTCCGCCCACCCCAAGCCCCGGTGCTGCTGCAACCGGTACGGCAACCCTCGATTTACCACGACCCAAGGTACGCGGGAGGCGGCTGCGGAGGGTGGGGTGTACCCCGTGCGGGAGGGCACATGCCATTTATTCCGGGTGGAGCGTCTTCGCCTGCCTACTACCCACTGGCGACAGGTGTCAACGGGTTCCCGCCCAACTGGCAGAGAGCGTGCGCCGTGCGGTGATGGACATGTAGACATTTTGATGAGACGAAGAGCGTCTCAGCGGATAATGCGTGTTTGTGTGGGCGTGTGTGCGCCTCTGGGCAACGGAGAGGCGCGGAGGTCGCAAGTACATGTGAAATATTGTGATTGAGAGCATTCTTACAGTACGCAAGGGCGTGATATTTTTTTTTTTTGCACACCTAGGTAATCACCTTCTTATTTCGGAGGATTTTTTGGGGGCACCGTGTGCTCTATAGGGGGACCACAGTGCATCTGCGTGTCCCCTAGCCATGTGCGCCAAGCGCCAGCGCGCCAGCACGGGCCGCCCATGGCATGCATGCTGTGTGTTGCCCACCAGCTAGGCAAGAGGGAGAACATGATCAGCGCACCCTCAAGGGGGGGCGCAGGCCTAGCCCAGGCGCCTTCCAGCAGCAGGATTGACTGCAGCGACTGTGTACAAGGAGAACCGACAGTGAAGGTCGCGTGGAGTGGATTTGCTCCACCGCAGATTCATTGAATCTGTATTCTCGCGTCAAAGACGGACTCGCGAAGTTTTGCCGTTGGAATAGGCCTGAAGACGGCGGGTAAAAGCTCCATCGCCACACCGTGCACCAACGTGCCGCTGACGTACATTTTTTGCCTTCCCGAGCGTTGGGTGCGGAAGTACCCCATGCCCTACCACCACGTACAGGAGCAGCACGGCGAGGAATTGCCCATGAGAGAGAAGAAGGGTCCCGATATTGTGATATTTAAAGCCAGCTACGACGTAATAAGCGAGCAATGAGCNGGGCGCAGGCCTAGCCCAGGCGCCTTCCAGCAGCAGGATTGACTGCAGCGACTGTGTACAAGGAGAACCGACAGTGAAGGTCGCGTGGAGTGGATTTGCTCCACCGCAGATTCATTGAATCTGTATTCTCGCGTCAAAGACGGACTCGCGAAGTTTTGCCGTTGGAATAGGCCTGAAGACGGCGGGTAAAAGCTCCATCGCCACACCGTGCACCAACGTGCCGCTGACGTACATTTTTTGCCTTCCCGAGCGTTGGGTGCGGAAGTACCCCATGCCCTACCACCACGTACAGGAGCAGCACGGCGAGGAATTGCCCATGAGAGAGAAGAAGGGTCCCGATATTGTGATATTTAAAGCCAGCTACGACGTAATAAGCGAGCAATGAGCAATCCCACGTGATGGCAAAGCTGAAGAAGGGTCCGGGGGCCAGGACGTCTGTCGCTGGTGCATTGCGCAAGACTATTATAGTCAAAAACGCCCTTGGCCCACTGCAGCAGTAACAGTAGACTCGGAGTCGAGCGAACAGGGAGGGAGAAGTGAAGAAGAGGGAGGGGGAGCGGACAGCGAGGAAGGGGGAGGGGGGTAGGGGGGAAAGAGGAAGAGGAGGAGGAGGAGGAGGAGGAAGAAGAGTAAGGAAGAGGGTGAGGAAGAAGAGGAAGAGGGTGAGGAAGAGGAGGAGGAGGGTAAGGAGGACGAGGGGAGGAGGAGGAGCAGCAGGAGGAGCAGGACAAGCAGGAGGAAAAGGAAAAAAGGAGCCAGGTGTACGCTCCCGGGGGTGTAGACTAACTCCGCAACTGCGGTACTCGGAGTTGGGGTAGTTCTAAGTGCGAAAATGGTTGTTGGAACGGAACACTGCTGTGCTTAGATAGTCAGAAACTCCTACTACGTTTCGCGGTGTCCGTCGATCATTCATTCATTTTGGTTCTTTGTTCACGCGTGCAGAGGCGTGCGATGCTTTCCCTGGTGTTGAGTTCAACGAACTTTGATTCGAGTATAGGGTGTGGATGATGTGGAACTTTGTCGTGTACAGTTTCTCCACCAACGCGTTTCTTTCAGCTGTAGTGTCAGTACAGCAAGCAGTCAAACAGGTTTTAATGTGCATCAACAAAAAGCAAGAGAAAAAATGAGGGAATATAAAATATTTTCTTAAATTTGGCCCTCCCGGGGGGGGGGTACCTAGGCGTGCGGGACAACTTTTCCCGCGCACCCTTGCAGTACTTGCTTGTGATCTTCGGTAACTGGGGCCGCCGATGCAGTGCGATCATGACGAAAGCGCGTCTTGAAGTGATGCGAGAAGTGCAGTGGTACAGCAGTTTCGCAGGAGAAGAATCTGCTTGGTTTTAGCGATTGTATCGTGTATGCTGTGCGTTCGCCCGCTAGCCGCACGTACACCTGGCATGCATGTATGAACATGAAACATAGGCCAACGCCTCGACTATTGCCGCACGCCACGCCGGGTGGTCGCAGTTGCCAGTCACCAAAGGCTCAACAAAGGTGGTGACCATCATGGGATTGCTCGAAGCTTCTTCATGGCGCCGTAGTTGGGTTTTTTGTCGACTCAGTGACCGAGCCAACTGTGGGTATCGAGACACGTGAAAGAGTACCAAGATGAGGAACCGACAAAACCTGCAGTTAGAGCAATCTCCGAAAGATCTACC
Organism: Ectocarpus sp. CCAP 1310/34; assembly: GCA_902602495.3. Classification (NCBI taxonomy): domain Eukaryota; class Phaeophyceae; order Ectocarpales; family Ectocarpaceae; genus Ectocarpus; species Ectocarpus sp. CCAP 1310/34. The sequence goes on along the minus strand of CACKRE030005071.1, from coordinate 29,227 downwards.
CCAACGTCAAGGTGTTCTATATTCGTAGGCCATTTCATTACTCCGTACCAGTTACTACAAATTCGGTGTTCTTGCCAAGTTTCTGAAACGAACGAAAATGAGAGAACGACGCCTGCTGATTGGATAATGCAGACTGTTCCATCCCTGTGTGCAAGTGCAATGCTGCCTTCCCACCTGAGTGAGCCTTCTCTTCTCTTAGAGCCCTGACAATTGTCAAATGTCGAGTGGATATTTGATAGAGCTTTTAAGAGAACAGCTGACGGGAGCGTGGTAAACGGGGCAAGCAGGAAAAATAGGGTTTCAAGTTATTCCTCTAGTCTAGAGGGACTGCGAGCCCTTCTATTCTAACCCAAGCCCTAGGTTGCATGGTGCCTCCTTTCATCGATGGGCTACGTGCCTCTTCCGCGCTTGCCCCCAGTAGCGCTGCCCACCCAGGGGTAGACAGACGCCACAGATAATCGTCCCGCGATTCGACCTGTCAGTACCCTCATAGTCATCCACGCTGCAAAGCATCCACACTAGACTAGTGTAGAGTGGTCCCCGTGTACCCCGGCACCGCCCTTGTCGAGTGGTTCAAAGGGGGTATAGCAGGTGAAGAAGCCCAATAAAACGATCTACATAGCCCTTAAGAATCGCTACAGAAGAAAAGCGGAGAAATGGGCAAGAACCGTCCCATTGGTTCGTTCATTTCTCACCGTTACAGCGATGTAGACTATGAATACGAAGGCAGGGATTGGTGCATAAGCATCAAGCATTCAAAACTCAAATGTATTTCGCCCGAGTATCACGCGAACGTCATGTAATCGACAGAAATAGTGGCTACGGGGGTGTCTCCAACGTACCACCAGTGGAATGCAATGAGCAACCTGTGATTCCGCAAGAGGGGGCACGGGCATAAACTGAAAAATACACTCGTAGTGACTTGCCATCCTTTTAGCGGGCCCTGAAACCAACCCCAAGTGTTTTCTTGTCTAGTACTTCGAAAGCAATGCAATATTGGTACACGTTGGACAACAGCTGTTCGCCAGAAATGAAATTCAGGTGTCTTCCAACGCCAAGCTTTCATCAGATAAAGACTGTAGCACGGAACGCTTCGAAAAATACCATCCTCAGTGCAGTTCAATTCACCTCGAAATCCCTCCCGCGTCGAGACATGGCGTATGTTAAGTTTCGTTCCAAAGCAATACACCGAATCTTTCCCTACCCCCGCAGTGTTTAAAGCTCTACCGTTTAACCTCTTGGAACGACCCAAAAGCGGAACCAACCCAACGCAATATGTGAGTAGTTGACAGCGCGTAGAGGCCGAGGCAGGCCACAATGGCAAACCATCGCTCTATTCACAAAGCGTAGCTCAATAGTATATGGTCAACGTTCCTCGTCTGGCTCACCAAGCCGAATTACGGGTCCAGGAGACACGAGACGAACCAATCGAAATGTCGAACAATCGTCAAACGTGGGACGTTCGATGTGACTCAATCCGCACGAACTAGGCCAATGGGTGACCTAGATGTGGATGTGGGCTGCGGTGAACACGCTGTCCAGGGGGCCCTCAACAAGGTCTGCGTGGGTTCGATCGACAGCGTGTTGGTATCCGGGGACGGTGTCAAATGCGTCGTGAAAACATTTCCTGAGGCGAGCAAAAGGGGAACTGCTGCGCCCGCGTGTGCTTTCGCTTAGGGCGGCATGAACATTACCGGTTGTTTTCCCTTGTCACCCTGTTTATGCGAGTTTCCTCGAGACTATTGACTCCATGTTGAGGTTGCTTTGGCGGCGAATTAGTACAATGCCCAAGTCGACATTTTCCCGTTGCAAGTCGAACACAGTGCTACCTTACCTTACTCCGCCACATGGAATTCGAAGTCGGAACGACACTACGAAACATTCACCGAGAGCGGTTCACTCACAGTCGTCTTGAGCCCCGCGGATAGACGCCATACCCTGCATGATGGGGCTGCCGTTGGCATCAAGAGTGGGCTTCTGCGTCTCGCCGAGGATGCCCGTGGCGTTGGGGCTCACGTCAATGCGGTCGATGGCTAGGTTCATCTGCCACGTGAGATGGTCCGGGAGGTCAAAGCTCTCCGTCGGGTCACGCATGGGAAGCTGGTGAAGGCGGCCATGGCTCGCCGGATCGTGCCCATCGGGGTCAAGATTTGGAACGATGTGTGTTCCAAATCATGCTCGAACAAACCACCCAAGCCGTTTCTCGTCGCCTCCACCACATACTCCGTGCACTCGGCCATGTTGGTCGCGGTAGGGTCACCTAGGATCCAGTCGGACATCGCCTGCATCTGCGTGGAAGAAGGAAGCCTTCGGCCTCCACGAGCGTACTCTTGTTTCTTGCGCTCCCAGTACTCTTCAAACCCGAAAGACCTGATGGGATCCACGAACGAACGCGCAATATTGTTGGGACATGAGCGCATACCACACAGTTAACTCTGGGCGCCCGAGAACATCTTACTTATTTTCGCCTGACGAGTTCTCAGATACTGTCGGCGAGGGGGAGTAGACATGAGGCGGTTGCAAGGACCTTCATCACCAGGTCGAGTTCGTGGTTCGGTTAGCTACCTGCAAGCGCCAGGAAGATTGACCGCAGATATTGCCACCTGGGGTCCAAAGAGAACCTCGCCGGGGGCAAGTAGAGCATGTTTACCGTCGAGTTGCACCGTCAATGCACCGTCCGCCAGACAAGGTGAAACTCCCACGGGACAGGCACTATCCAGACTGTGCGGGTCTGTGACCGTGATGACAATGGTGTGATCTAGACCGTTGGCGTCAGTGGTCGTGATTCCGAGTCCGGTGATGTACGTGATCTCGGGCACGGATGGAACGAGGGACCTTGCGCGCATGTTCAGGTGGATGCGCGGCATATCCGAGTGGACCGAGTACCAGCCTCCGTCTTGCCCCGTGAAGTCGAACTTTTGGCCGCGGAAGCCCGTCATGTGAGGGTCACCTGAAGGGAGGGAAGGAAGGAGGGGAGAGAGAGTAGGAACGAACCCGTGGCAGAGTTCAAGTTACCCCTCCCAGCCGCGACACGAACGCCGCGTTTTCCAGCATCCGTTTCCTCGTCTGGACGTTTTCGAGATCAGCGCAATGTAAACGTGACACGCGTCGTTGACGGCTACGGGTGACTCTGACATGGACGCATGGGCCCCGAATCGATCCTCGGCATTCAGAGCGACTACTACTCTGCGGTTGAAATGGAAGGTTCTCTGCTGCGCATCGGATGGGCTTCTCACCGCAAGCCCCGGTCGTTGTGTTTGGCACTTCGCAGAAGTTCCTGTCGGGACAACATATTTCGTCCATGTCCGTGTCGCAGTCATCATCGTTTGTGCAGGCTGTACGTGTAGACATCGAACGTAAATTCGGGGCCACAGAGGGGCAGAGAAAGACGAACTGAGAGGCGGAGTTGGCGGCGGGGGAATGAGGCCATTGGACGAGTCCCTCCGTTCGCGATATAGTTTTGGAGAAAGTTTGGGCGGAAAAATCAGGAAAGGATAAACGGACGAGTGTTAGGGCGTTAAATTTGCTCTCGTCAACATCTCACCACACACAGTACATGCTAGATGGTTGGGCTTTTTTCTTTCCACTCAACGAAACACGGCCCTCTCTGAACCGACTGGTCTTGGGCCGGACATCGGCCGTGCGTTTTTGACAGGGACAGCACCCATGTCAGCTAGAAACAATATAAGAAAACAACTCAATTCGTGGGACACCGGGGATATCTGGTAGCGGGTACATATATCCAAGAAACACGTTGTTCACGTAAACCATGTCACTTGGCAAGTGATTTTTGCTAATCCTCCGAAACTGCGCCCCGTCGTTTTCTTCCCGCAAAAACGGGCACACCATGGGACTGACACCTTGAAGCAACGGCCCAGGGTGGCGTAGGTGACTTTCGTGGGCGCCTCTTCTTTCAACAAGCTGATCATTTTGTTCTTTGGAATATCTGGCGGTGCTCATCCATCCACGCCTTCCATTGTGGCCGACAACACCTCAAGGGTAACGTAAGGCCAATTTGCGTTAGCTATTTCCAGAATCGTCCGTTTCTGCGTGTGGTCTTTCTTTCAAACCAGCCATGGCACCATAGCTTGCTCCGTTCAACGTGCGAGGTAAGGTAGCCGAATTGTCCACCTACGTTCATGGTCCATGGGACTACAACAAGTACGTTTCTGTCCATAGACAAGCGCCATGGAAAAATATTGATCTACGTTCAACAACGTGAGCACGATGAGATACTCCGTAGATACGTCGTGCAGCGACCTCGTCCGCGTGTTTGCAGCAGACATGCACCGTGACAGCCAACGTCATGAATGGCCCACCTCTACACTCCGACGTTGGATCCTGACAGTCGCATCCGTTGACGCCACACTCTTCGTAGAGCCCAGGTGGACAATCGCACTCACAGCACTGCGTAGTAGGAGATTCGAAACAGTCGGGAGGATTACAGTTGAGAGAGAGTTCTAGGCATGATCCCTTTGTCGAGGCCAGCACACCCCCGACGTATCAATGCTTTTTGGAGAACCTCGCAAACGTCGAACAGGAAGGTGGTTCTTTCGCGTCAATTTGGACGCACATGAAGAAGCTGCACGAAGCCGGCACGAATTCGAGCAGTCATGACAGCAAACGACTATCACCCCATTGACGTTCAATGGACGCATAAGTCCGAGGTGGCGCATACATAACCGACCCCGAGTCTTGTTGGTGATTCTGCATACTCACATCTCCTCCGTCGTACCCGCACTCTTCGATGTTGTTTCCTGAAACGCACAAGACCATACAGGAATGGGGTTGGTATCTTAGTTCTTGTATGCGTGGCTTCACACAGTTCCAAGCGTAGAATCACGAAGACACGAAATATATATGTTCCCATACACGACCCCTTGTGCACCTTAGCACGCGCTTAGAGTGCGGTTCCGTAGACGACACCGCGGGTGCATGCATGTTCCGAAGGACACGTTGAACTCTGTCCCACCGCGGACTTCAACTGCCTTTCCACCGCAGGTATGCCTATGTTGGGTCTCGGCTCCACGCAAACGGTACTGTTACACGTCTGAATCCCCGAATACGGCGATAGACTAGATAGGTCCAAGTCAAACCAAAGCTTACCGGGGTCACAGTAGGCATCCCGAGTGTATCCGACGGCTACGCCGCTCACAGTGCAATCAGGGTAGAGGCAAGCTGAGGCTGGGTCCAGGCATTCGTATCCGCCACTGCCGCATTCGAAGGATCCAGCTACACAATTGCACGTACAGCACTGCACAGGCATTGCCGAAGGGTGGGGCCGGCGAAATCACAATTGTAGGACCGACGCGAGCCCTCCGGGGCCTTTTCAAGGAAAGACGCCTCTATCGTGGCAGCCACACTCACTCCTGAGGCATCTAAGTCTTCTACACTAAATATTACATCAAGTAGGTGCGTCCGAGAGCTTAAGCAGTAGCGCAACAGGCCTTTGGTCGAACCGGCCTTTTGCGTCCGGCTAGCCTTTCCAATCCACGCAGGCTACGGGGAGCCATGATAGCAACAACATTGAAGTCATACATAGTGATGCATAGCGATGGATCGGACGTAGCACCCATGAAACCCCGTCAGTAAGCCAAGACCAGCAATCGTTACTAGTTGCCGAAACACCGCCGTACACTCACATCGCCGTCGTCATATCCGCACTCTTCGATGTTGTTTACTGGAACGTGCAACAGGCAGGAGGACGCGGCTTAGAGTCTGAATGGGAGGGTTAGCGCCTACTGCTCTGAGAGTCGGCCGTACATCTGCATGTTAACCTATGTGAAGGCTTACTATGCCAGAGCTCCAGGTCTTGGGGCTGTCCAGGCAAACAAGGCACCTCTTTCCGCCATCACACCAGCCGTTGCCTACTTCGTCATTTCCGCCGCTTGCGGCGCAATCGGGGTACTTGCACAATGCTGAGTCGACACAGGTACCTGCTACCTGCAAGATACAACGGTCAACACCACAATATGATGAGGGGGGTGTTAAGAATGACACGTGCGGTCGGTGGGCGACACCCGCAACACGAACGCCATACTGCCAGCTGCCATGTCGTCCGGCGTCGGCATAATAGTGTAAACAAGCAAATGTGGAAGTTGCGCCGTTCCCTCTTTCCAGCATTCGCATCGAATCTCGAATGATGGTGCCCCATGGATCTTGGAAGTATTTCTTCACGAGCACAGCCGGGTTGTTGTCACCATCTCGCTCAAAACAATTTGGTAGCATTGCCAACGCGCACTTAGTGACTACCAAAATTAGTCCCGACATGTGTCACATGGCCTATAATGGTCAATGACGCATGCTGGTCAAACAAACCACGTGGCCACAAACTAGTGAGCCGGCCCTTTGCGTTCGTTGGTACCTAGGTCTGCGTGCGATCCACTAGTCTGCCGCTCCACGTTATGAGAGGACGTACCATTTCGTCTTCGTTCGATCATAAAAGGTACTGTGGGCAGCCTTCAGAATTTTCTTACTGTAGGGTTCATAAATTAATGGCGACCTCGACGACCCCGGCGTAATACCGCTCCTAGGCGCCCCCTCGACACACATGGGGGTCCCGGTGCATGGCAGATAGAAGTGGTTTGTGTTTTCAACCGCACTAAGACTGACGTCTTTCCATTGGTCAGTCGGTGAGCGCGGTCGATGCTAATAATAAACACACGTACACGTTGCCCGGGCCCTTACCGTATAAGACAAATACTCAACGGAACTCAAGTGGGTTGGATGCTCCGTCTCGAGATAATATCCAATATGCGTGGCGAGTGGTTCAATTCAGAGGATAGTCGAACGCGATGGGATACATGCACAACCCTCCCGTGTTGTCTCAAGCGTGCGAAATTCTCGACTATTCGTCTCCCGTAGCATCAATTTCGTTTTTCAACCAAACCTCGTTCGGAGCGGGGCGACGAGGTCGCGAAATATGCGTAGCGCATGACACTTTACCTACGAATCTGAAATTCGTTGGAAGGACTGACCATACATGGTAGGTACGTTGCGTACGGTCTTGCACGCCTTCGTGGCAGCGGGATTGGATGTAGTGATTTGGATATATTTTGAGGACGTGTGTGATCCTGCGTACGCCACAAAGAAAACAGAATACTTAGTCATTTTAAACGTGTGACGTGGACTTGTGCAACTTGTGTCAAAAAAATGACGCCGTCCGTGAGTTGTAGCGCTCACTTCGAGACAACACACACGACACAACACAAACCGCGGAAAACACGACATCATGGACACCGCCATGGATATCACGACCACCCAGCGTGGCCGGCAGACCAAAACCCCGGCGAAATTCCAGCAGACGGGCTCTCTCGGTGCCGCCGTAGGCGGTGGAGGCTTGCTCTCCAGCAAGATAGTGCTGCTGCCTGGCATCTCGGGGAACACTCATGTTACCACGGGAGGCGCTACCGCCACCAACACTCAGAGCGAGGGTGGAGCAGGCCGCCGGCGAGGGGTGGCAACCACTGCTCCTACCCCCCCGGGAAAAGGAAAAAACAAAGCGGCGGACGCGAAGCAACAACTGCAAGCCATCATGGCGGACCGCCGTTTTTCGGACGACACAGCAACAGCAGACAGCATCGTCAACGTTGGCAACAGCGACGATAGCAATAGCGACAGCGACAGATGACTCACACACAACCCTAGCTGACTTTCTACGGTGAGGGGCACTCGTGGTGCAAACGCAGCAGCCCTCGCGTCCCTCTGCAAGGGTACTTTGGAAAGTGTTCCAAATACTTTGAGAGGGTTGTCAAAAAGTTGGAACGAAGTGGAGCAAAGTTTTCGAGCCCAACTTCGTTCCAAATATTTTTGAAAAAAATGGACAAACGCCTACATACAGGTTGCATTTTTTGACACTTTCAAAAATTTTGACAAAAAGTCGGTCCGTTTGAAACGGCCCTTAACAAAACCGAAAAGTATGCTTGCGGCGAAAAACTCCGCCAGACGATTGATTCGAATGATCGGTTTCGTTGACTAGAAATAACTCCTGGGTGCTACCAAGGGTGTAAAACTTTCACCGAACAACACAGCACACAGAACGGCACATACCGTTTTCACAGTACTCAGATTAGAGGTGTCCGGAGAATGCCGGATGGCGACTTTAGTCGGAAAAGGGGCGAAGCAGTCTACAATTCCTGCCCAGCTCATCGCAAACACCATCCTCGCAGATGCTGTCGCAGCAATCGAGTGAGGTGCATGATTCCCCCGAAGAAGCGCGCGTGCGTGTTCAAAGTCCTGAAATCCGCTATAGCGTCCTGCCGGGATCGTAGATGCCATGGTTCGGCAGCGCGGCGTTTCAAGTCCAAGCAGAGGATGGCGTCACACGCAGAGTATATGGTGGTCGGGACAAGATTTGGAAGGTGGTGCTGTAGTCTGATAGTGCACAATTAGAGTTTGCTTATAAATCCTATTATACTGCAGAAAAATAATTAAGTCAAATGTAGGTGACTTGCTCTGAATTAAATAAATAGCTTTGGAAGCGCGCGTAACTTCCGAGTTGTTTCACACATCGCTGCACCTCTTACCGTATCAATCAAGTCGTATTTCGTTGACAATACATTCCTCCGCGATACGTGATCAAGAAAAGTTGATTCTCCCCTTGGTGCGTGGAAAGCCCGTCTGTATAAAAAAATGTGATTGAACGTACGTGTCCGATTCGGCAAACAAACTACAGTAGTCTATTGATAGGGCCGTTTTTTGTTTTAACATGATGTAGATCTACATTCATTTTTCAGTTCCCTCAGTCCTCCTGCGTTTTAGGACCCCGCCGCATATGAAATAAAAACCTTCACTGCCATTTAGCTGTGATATTGGAGTGAGCGTTCCCTCCCTCATGATTCGTCACCTCTCCAGCTTCTCACTCTTCAAATGAACAGCTAGCTGTTCTCCTCCGTCCTCCCTATTTCCGTTACCGCCTATGCTTGAAAAGGTCATCAACCTTCTCACCAAGGCGCTCTCACCAGACCCGACCAAGCAACCTCCCATGTCTGAGATGCTCGCCGAGTTGAACGACATGAACGAGGGCCTGCTCGAGATCGAGACCCGGGGAGTCATCTCAGCGGCGGCGGCGGCAGCGGTGGCTGGGGGAGGGCCGTTCCGAACGGCCAGCACGGACGCCGGAGAGACTGGTGTCGCCGACGGCCACGGAGCGCCCCACCCACGGTCGCCGGTGCCCGATACCCTCGAGGCGGTGTCTGGAGCTTTCGAATGACGCGGGAGCGCCGTTCCAGGCCAGGTTACGGCCGTTGCAGGGGTAAACATCATCATCCCGGCGGTCATCCCGGCGGTGGCGGTGAGCCCCGTCGTTTCGGAAACAGCTGACGGCAGTGCTGCTGCTGCTAAGAAGGGAGGAGGAGGCGGACGTTCAGCTCTTGCTCCATCGGCGACGCCAGCCACCGACGGTCGGAGGTCGACCTCATCCCGACCCATCCCGGGAGGTTCCGTTCCCGTATTGAGAGTTGTTTCTGGAGCACTGCCGTCCCACGACGGTCCCAGCGGCGGTGGATCCATGTTGTGCAGGTCGCAAGCACCGCATCGGTTGTCCAGAGCGGAGTTGTTACCGGGTCATCTGCGGCGGTGATGTCAGTGTCTGCTGGTGCTGGAGGAGGGCTGGCGGCGATGTCGGTGGTGGGAGTGGGAGGAGGAAGAGGAAGAGGAGCGATGGACAGCCAAACACGCCTCCGGCAGTTTCCGGCGAGACTAAGGTCACTGCGCACTGACGATGTAACGGCGGCAGACCGGGTGGGAAGGGCAAACGGGAGCACAAGGACATTGTGTGGGTGCCGTGGGCGTTGGCGATGAATGATGCCGCTCCCTATGTCGTTGGAGGTGGAGGCGGAGGAGGTCCAAGCATGTCGTACCACACAGCAACCGACTCCCGGCGGGTCCTGCGCGGAGGAGGTCACCACCACGAGGAACGCGGCCTGTGGTGTATGGACGGCGGCGGTATCGCCAATCCCCACAGGGCCACTAGAAATGCACAGGAGGAGTCCCGCCGTCCGCCCACGGACAACGCCTCTACAACTGCCACGGTCCCCATGGCCAGGGCAGGACGAATACCGCCACGGTCCTCAAGTTCAGGCCAGGACGAACCGGGGGAACGAGCAAGACAAGTATCTGTAGGGCGAGATTGTTCTCCGCCGTGGGTACGTCCGCTAGATGCAGGTACACCTCATCTGTGTGCACGAAACAGAGGCCGACGTCTCGACTGTAGTCGCACAACACGCCGGGTGTTCGCTGTTGCCAGCTGCCAACGGCTCGGTCAGTGCTGTGACCATGATGGGATCGCTCCTTCGGGGGCTCCTTCATGGCGTTGTGGGTGACCGAGCCATGTGTTGGTACCAAAGCAAACGAAAATGGTTTCAAGAGGAGGGACCAACGAATGTGCAGCATGGACGTTTCCCAAGATCTATCTGCCCTAACGTCAAGGTTCCCGTTATTAATGCGCCGCCGGAAAATTCACCGCCATGAGATACAGCGACGACAACGGAATTTCAGTCCTTGGGCACAGAGCAGGCAGGAGATCCTTCAAGCATCCCACTAGAAAAAAAAAAAAGCCTTTATGGAGACAGGAGAGATCAACAACAGCTGCGGGCCAATGGATGTCTTCCAACCATTCGTCACAACACCGTTACAATCCTGGAAAGTCGACGAGGGAGGCACAAGAAAAAAATCATAAAATGTGTCAAACTGCACCTTGATTTGAGCCACACGCACAAATCGTCGTCACCACGTCAAATATCATCTACTGCTTGCCCCGGGAGACGAGATTGAACTATCAGCCGGCGACTCGCCGCTAGTGCATCCAACGCCGACGGGGCGAAACACATCGCAGGCGAACAGGTGCAAGCTACAGAGAGCTCCAACGAAGCCCGCCCTTACCGCAACCACACAACATCCTCTATCTTGCAAGCTTCAGTTCATTCCCTTGAGATTATCAGCACCAGGGTGCAGCCCATCCTTACATCCCTCAACATGATGATCCTCTCGACCCCCCCGCCCCCCCCTGCCCCAATCGATCGGAGTCTTCCATCAAGTTAAAACCCTAGCCCGCCCATAGCCTCCCCCTGCTCCTTGCTGAACATCTCGTAGTACTGGTAGATGATGGTCACCGCCAGCAGGATGCCTGTGCCAGAACCGATCGCCCCCAAGAAATCCGCCGCCACGGTCAGCGCCCCGATGCACATGCCGCCGAACGCCGCCGCCGTAGGGATGTAACGCTCGAGCACCTGTTTCGTTCCCCGGCGTGTTTTATTCGTTCCCGAACCAAACCATTGCACACAGTGCGAACCATGGTTGTTTTCGGCCAGGACGAGAGAAGGACGGGTACACCCAACGTGCGATGACGAACAGGGGGGGCAGACGGCCGGAGGCGGGGAGGGGGGGCGGGGGACCAAGACGGAGGAGGTTAGAGGGCAGGGTTCCAGTAATCTTCGGGAAACGGAACCTGGTGAAGAGTCTTTGGTTCACCGTGCAGGCCTGTCGGAATTCTTCGAGTTGACGAGCGAACGCATGATACTGCAGAGAAAAACCTTTCAGTCAACTACTCCGTATATTGTTACTCAACAGAAACTGCGGCATGAAGAACTGCGCGTCCATTACCGAATCTCGTGCTGCCCCTGGCAACCAAGATACCACTGCAACAGGCTAGGGATTCTTCCAGCGGAAAAGGGGTGGGTAGGACGTCGGTTGTGTCCCAGTCAGTCCCATCCCTCTCTCACGCAAAACAAAGTTGCTGCTGAACGCGCAGCGCATACACGCAGGGATTCGATGTGTAGAGCGGATGGCCGCTGCACCCCTGTGCCGCCAAGCACGACAACATCGTCTTTACGCCGGAGAGGCGGACGTAGACGACGCTATTGAGATGAGAGCCTCGAAAAGCGCACACCTATCCCTCTTGAATCTGCACCACTCGTTTTATGATGGAATAGGAGAAGCACAACAGATACAGCAGAAATGAAGTAACCTGGTCCTACGCTCTCTGCGGTTGCTCACGTGCACAAGGGCGTCGTCCCTGTGCCCCTTCATCACCATCTGCTGGTCCCTCAGCTGCTTTGCCACGTCCTACGCCATCAGCAGCAGCAACGGAGAACAAACACACAACGCACAAGAATTTAACGTTGGTTTGAGGAATCGGGCCAGGGACGTCATGCAGCCGTCGCTTACATCTGCCTTGCCACCGAACGAGGCACCAGCATCGATTGCACTTCTCAACACAAGCGCGATAAAAAAAAAGGGTGAGCCTACGCGACGCAATCACGTGTCCCGGCCCTCCTGCATCGTGCCCTCAGGTTGCGTCAAGGCGACCAACGCAAGCAGCCGCGACAACCGCGAACAGCTTCGTCCTTGAAAAGAAAAAAAGACAAACCCATCTACCTTGGCCGAAGATCCCGACACCTCGATCCAAGTCTTGGAGAACAGCGCGCACGCCGTGAGGATGAAGGTGATGTAGATCACCGCGTGGACGGGGTCCTTGAGTATCTCCGCCATGGTGGTCGGGGGCGAGATGTAGTACGCCAGCCCACCCACGGGCACAGAGGTCCCGGGCATGCCCTCGACCTCCGCCCATCTTCCCATAAGACGCACCTATGAACAAAACAAAAACATGAACCAGGGTTAGGTCTGGCAAGCGTTCAAAGATTTGTCAAGCAAGCCAGGACCATGGGACATGATGACGTGTGATGTCTACAAGTAGAGAAATAGATGTCCATTTGATGACCGACAAAGGATGGTAACACGACGTGTAATCAACCCGCAATCTCAACAGAGCAGATTGCGCATAGAGCTGCGCACGTCAAGGACCAAAAAAAAAAAAAGCACTTTCAAACTTGAGGCACATCAGCAGCTACCGCCGCTTGTCAAGCTCGCCTTCCCTGACAGGGAAAAAACAAAATAGCAAAGTAGAACGACATAATTCCTACACGGACTACCCAAAACAAAAAAACCCCCACCAACAATACCTGCACACTTGATGTCACGGGGCATTGCAAACGTACCCAACAGCCGGCCAACACACATAAGGGGAGTCTGGAGAGAGCTTCGACAAAAAGAAAGCCATAATACATGCATAGTCGAAGACAGCTCACCAACAGGTTGCCCGCGTAGCGGTTGTGCAGGAGCTGGCTGAGGAAGTAGAGGTTGGACACGAGGGCCGTCTGGAGGATGACGGGCATGTTGGACGTGTAGAAAAGCTTGATCGGGTAGGTGCCCTGTTGACCCCGGTACTTTTGGTACTTCACCTGCGAAACAAAAGGGGACAGCAACGGAACCAGAGAGCACCACAAGGCTTAAAAAACAAAACCCGTCCAAATGGAGATCTGGATGTATCCAACGTCTAGAGACTACTTGCTATGCGGGAGGCGGCGGGGGTGGTACTCAGCCTCGACAGGCTCGCAAGAAAGCTAACAGGGACGTCGCTTGAGATAAATCGAGCCAGAATGGTCTACCCAAGCACGATGCGTGCGACCATCGCAAAAACATGATACCCACCACAGACGGGAACCGACCGGAACAGCAGCCGAGTGACCCACCCGCAGATCGCGGCGGACAAAAATCACTCAACGCGCAGCATCTAAACCAGACCAAGCACAAAAAACATGAAACTTGAAAAGAGGGACCAACGCATTTTCTTGCAAACCGACGTCAAGACGTCTATATTGTGTCGTTTTGGGTGGGGTTGTACCCTTGGGCTTCAGTAGCTTTTGATATCGTACGTACAATATATTCCACCCGTTGAGTTCGTGTTGCGTTCGTTTCACATCAACAACAGAGGAACATCTTTACGTAACGACACCAGCAACACCCCCGCGCCGACACGCTTTTGCCAGTTTTATGACCACCCCCACCGCACAGACGAACATATTTACGTAACGACACCAGCAACACCCCCGCGCCGACACGCTTTTGCCAGTTTTATGACCACCCCCACCGCACAGACGAACATATTTACGTAACGACACCAGCAACACCCCCGCGCCGACACGCTTTTGCCAGTTTTATGACCACCCCCACCGCACAGACGAACATATTTACGTAACGACACCAGCAACACCCCCGCGCCGACACGCTTTTGCCAGTTTTATGACCACCCCCACCGCCAGTGCCACCGCCAGTGCCACCGACAACAACGACAGCAGCGATAACACTCTCACCGGCAGGTCCACCCTCCAGCCCTGGAAGTAGATCACCACGATGAACACCAGCGCGGTCGCCAGGAGGTTGGTGATATTAGGGAGGTTTTGCCTGTAGAATGCCTCCTGCAGAGCGCGCATCTGCAAGAGAGAGACAACAGGGAGGGGGGGGAGAGAGAGAGGACGACCACAAGCGAGAGTCGCGGCAAGGCTCTTCTTGAGTGATTTCCACTCCCGACAAGCAAACAACCAAGAGACGCACCAGACGCACAAGGCGATGACCCGATCCTTGCCGAACGCGGAAAAAAAAATAGAGAAGATAGTCGCGCTACACCTGTCCGGCCTGCTCGTGTCACTGACGCTACACTACGGCCGCTACCATCTGCTAGAGACACATACCTTGTCTGGCCGCGTGATCATGAGGTGGAAGAGCGCGATGATGGCTCCCTCGAACTCGGTCCCCCTCCCCGTGTTGATTGTCGTCGGCGAGAACGCCTTCCAGATAATCGTCTCGCAGATGTTCGTCGCGATGAAGAGGGAAATTCCCGAACCAAGCCCGTACCTAGCGTCACGACCACAGCAGTAGTCGTTCGCGTGCGCTCTCATCAGATGTCAGCCACTAAGCACACGCAAACACTTGAGACAGACGCATTTTTGCAATGGCCAACCCGCTACACAAACGCGGTTCATCGTCCTAACAGTACGGATACACGCACGCCGGCACTCGCGCTTCTTCTCACCCCTTCTGCAGCAGCTCGTCGAGGATGATAACGATCAGCCCGGCGAAGAAGAGCTGGCAGATGATGAGGATGGCGTTACCGGCACCGAGGGTAGACAGGTCGCCGTACATGCCAGACACCACGTACGCCACGGCCTCTCCAATCGTGATCAGGATACCGAATAGCTGGGAAAGGGCGACGGAATCATTATATTTCGGGAGGGTTTTTTCACAGAAGTTAGGCGTTCTCGCTGGTAGATACCGGCTTCAGAATTTCGGTCATCGGACGGGCGCCCGCCACGATCAGAGTTTGCACTCGAACGGCTGTCTAGCTAGCGTTGGCACTCCAGGATTCAACACAAAGAAGGAGACCAACAGCCAGCAGGGTGTGCGGATGAAGCAGCTGGACAGTTTTGAAGATCTGCTGGGAGGCGGAGTTGTGCGAACTCAGAAATGCTTTCCTTAAAGCAAATGGATGCCGCTGGTACCAGATCCAGCGGCATCTAGCTTCAAGGAGAGCATGCTCGAGTTCGTACAACTTCGCTACCAGGTCGTCCTCCCTCCCGATCTCCAAACTGTGCAACTGTTTCATCCACACATCCTCATTTGGTTTTGCTACCCGCCACCCCTCGGTCGAATACTCTCACGGGTGGGACTGGACCTAACGCCCCCGCACGTCCACCAACCAATCAACTAACCACCTGAAAACAACATATTGCTCTCAGGGAGAACCATGCCTGTTTGGGAACAACTAACACCGTCCGACAGGCAGTCTTAGCCAAGAACCCCCGACAGGGGAGGCACGAGGGTGGGAGGGGGATGGGATCAGTTCGATTTCAAATTTCAAACACATTTAAAAATATTGAA
>CACKRE030005069.1:49331-86013 GCA_902602495.3 Ectocarpus sp. CCAP 1310/34 | reverse complement strand
CGGTATCCTGTTGGTATTCCCCTCCAAGTAGCTTGGATGATAGCGGTGGGTCGTGGCACCACAACGCAAGTTATTTGGTGTCTGTTGGAGGTCTCTACGCGGAGTTACGGCTGGATTCGTGGTGTGTACCCCGCCTTTACATGCTGCCCCGTTTTTTGAGCATATCTCTGCAACCACTGACCGGATTTCGCCCCCAAAACGCTTGGGTGATAGCCACGAGTCATATCTACCCAACGCAATTGGTTTGGCGCCAATCAGAGCTCTGTGGGCTGAGATATTGGCGGTGTCGTAAATAAGAATTACGACACCGGTGTCGTAAATAGAATTGCCGTTGTTGATTTGAGTCTTTCAGGTAGATCTGGGGTATCCATGCCCACTGATGATTCGCCACTTGCGTGACGAACCAGGGAGGGTGTTCGTGTATTTGGATACGGACTGGTAGACCTGCCGACAACAACGGAAACACGCAGATAGGGGCATAGGTATACCATGACGGTTACTATGCGGTGGAACCTATGCGGTGGAACCTCTCGAGATTATCGGGACCTCACTCCCTCCGCTCCCCTTTCGCGTGCTTAGACTATTAATAACACAAAAGATAAAACAAATCTCCCCCTTCCAAGTAAAGGACATACAAACGTACGAATAGCAGCCGCGCTGACGGCCAGCACCATATAGATAGATGGCCAATCCGAAAGAATTGGCGTGTCGGAGGCCCTGTTGCTCTTCTGCTGCGTGGTGCCGTGGATTGAGGTTGACGTGTGTGTGCCCAAAAACAGATCATCATGTCGCCACATTTTTTCCAACGGCATCTGGGTGAGGTGGCACACGTCTCTCACACACCTTACTGAGCAGCACCCAAGCACCTAAAACCCACGAAGCAGCACGGCGCCGGGAGATGGTATCATATAGACAGCCGAACCGAAGGAATCAGCGCGTTGGAGGTCTTGGTGCTGCTGCTGTACTCGTTCTACTGTTTCCGTGTTTGATAATGTGTGATCGAAAAAACTTCCCCAGGCACCAACAACAGCAGCAGCAGCAGCATGCTGCAGTTGAAGCCGAGAGCACTACGCAATGTCTAGTTTTGGACCAAGAACGGACTGAACGCCGCTTCTGCCGCTTGTCCTTCTCCACAACAGACCTGGATGTGAGTCTGGCAGGTCTTTCTAGCGTTCTCAGTGATGCTACAGCGCCCGCGGTGCGCTTGTCCGATGCTTCTGTCACAAACACGGATCCGTGAAAGTAGCAAGCCCCAAAAAATCCCGGCTCCTTTTCACGTATTTTGGGGGAAACTCCTCCATAGATTATATGTTCAAGAAAAAACGATTCCGTGCACTGTTCCGTGATTTTTTTGCCGATAATAATTCCCCTACAGCAGCAACAGCAGACCCAAGACCCGATGAGACCCGATCCCAGATTCTCCAGGTAATCCAGGCAAACCCTGCAATTTCTTAACATCTGCCGTGAAGAAGTAATTAGTCTAGTCCTGTAGGCAGCGCTCGATGTACGTGTGATAGCTCTGGCCCAGATACATATGTACATACTAAGTACACCGTTAGCCATTCGTGTTTATTGCGAATAAATTCTCTGTTGAGGTGTTGTGTCTTACTTCTTTTTGAAGAGGCAAGGGCCGGGGTTGTTTATGATGAGTAGCAAATATGACGAACTTACTCCTTGATCGAGCACATGCATCATTCATCGGTAACAAGCAGTCCGCCGGCAACATGTTGAAACTAGTGAGGTTGGGGGGCTTGCGGACCCAGCGATTAATTCGGATTCCCCTCCTCAGGTATGAGGACTAAAATGCACATAGACTATATGTCAACAGCAGCAGTACTCGATCACATTCTTTTTTGTATTGATGAATACCCTCAACTATTTACCATGGCGACGACAGCAGTCCCCCCATTTTTGTGGTGAGACGTGCACTACACTTTTCAGTACATTTACATGTAGAGGGTACTTTTCAGTGTATCCATGCTGACACACATTTGTTCGGGTTGCCTGTGCAGGAGACTAGTTATATAGTGCGTACCGTGATCGATCTTGCGAGGCAAACGTCGGGCCACATAAGAAGTACGGGCGCCCACCGAACGACGTTGGGATGAGGCACGGGGACCTTCGGAGCAGATCAATCTCGGCCTACACAAAAAACCGAACCAAACACCAGCACGTATTCGTATGCATATACATGCGGTGAATTCCGTAGACGGCATTGGGCGAGCGTGATCGTGACGCGAAGAAACCCCGTGGTATAAATAGCGAGCGCTTGATTGAGTGGGAATTGAGTGGAATGGTGTCGATGTTGATTCGAGTCGGCCAGACAGCACTGGCCGTACGTTCGACGCATGCGTGCAAAAATACGCTACCGCGCCGTAGGGCGTCATCAAGCGTACAAGCACAACCCTGCCTTTTACAGCAGCACATACATGTGCTTGTGCCGCTTGTGCTGGCGAAATCACACCAGAACCACGACATGGTGGCGATGAGCAAAGTCCCGCCTTCACACGGACACAATACGATAGGTAGCACAAGACGTGCTCCAAAATCCATGGGAGGGTCGTGCCCGCGTCTTGTCAAACCCGGACACGAAATATACCAACCACCCACTGGACGTTCCCTACGACTATCACAACCCTGGTCCGCCCTCGACAAGCCTATGCCGCTGTTACCCGTCTCCACAGCCTGCGTCTCACGGCTTGGTCTCCCTGGACATAGCCCTCCATCCACACCGCGCCCTTCTGGGCGACGGCAAAATTTTCCCACTCTTCGGCACCCAAGCTTGGGGCAACTTCGTCTCGTTGTCCACCGCCCGCCTCGCTCGTGCCGGTGTTCCCAGCAGATGCGGGCGTCTCCTCACCTCTAGAGTACTCCCATCCTCCGAACGGGCACCACGGGAGGACCACCTTGGTCGACCGAAACGATGTTTTCCGTGAGCGTACACAAGACCGCGTCGTCGGAGAACAGAGCGACGGCAGCCGTTGGTGCCAGTCACCGGAAGCACGTCGGAGAAAGGTATTGGGAGACGGCGGATTCCAATCGAGTGATGCCGAAACACGTGTCAGCCTCGAATAGATGTGCTGCCTTGGCTCGGCTTGACCATAGCAAAGAATCGCATTTTTTTTTGGAAAAAACCGCCCAGGACGAACTAGACTCTACAGCCTCTCTCACGGGATACAGACATGTGAGAAAAAAACGGAGTTCGTTTTGGCAACCTGGACAGAAAGCACCCATTTCATCATTTAATGTTCTCTGGGAGGGACGGGACGAGGGCTGGGGAGAGAGAGAGACGGAGATAAATATATAGATAGCCGCGACGACTAATGTGCGGCGATGATTAGACCTCCAGGTGGCCGTCCCGCCTAATCGGCGGGCGGCCGCCTTACCCTAGTACACAAAGAGAGAGAGACGCTGGCAGCAAAACGAGTACAGACAATACACTGTGGTCAACGATGTCCCTTGTCCAGCCAAGTCGACAACAATACAACACAACATAAGAATACTTCTATCTTTCGATGACTCCAAACCCAACGTCCTTCATCTCACTTTACGTGGCAATCGAGTCTTTCGTTATACCACAAAAAACACCTTAAACACCAGCGACACGTAGGGGGACACAACTCGGTAGTAGAGTATTGAGCCGTACCTCCGTATCTTCTCCCACACCTGGTGCCACGTCCGCAAAATTGTCGCTCAAAACGCTTCCGTCCAGCGTGCTCCCTGCGACAAACGCGTCATGGCGCAGAGTATGACGAAATGTTTGGCTCTTGCCAGGAGGAGCGCCGTGGATCTTGCGGCGTTTGTTGTGCCAAGTAAAATAGTTGTGATCGGTCATGATGCTATCCGACGCTGGAGGGCGCCGGTGCAGCCAGCCAGTCTGCCTTCCTTCCACACATACCGCATAGTCTGTCTATGCGGGTCCTGTATCGACCATTGCCTAGGGTGCACGCATCGTTTCGTGGGCTTCACAGCTCCTCCGAAACACAACACAGACTTGTTGCACCAACCACTGCTTACGAAGAACATCATTAAGCAAGGGGTCACGGCCACCGATAGACACACCACTGAAAGTTTTCGGCATCGTACAACAATTGCACCCGTGCAGTTTCGTGCTTACATTTTCCGGCCCTCTTTTTGCCTGCTGTGCTCCACCCGGCCACACGCGTCCACCGCTCATACTCGTACAATCTGGCACAGACACATCAGTGGGCCCAGTGCTTAATTGGTTCGAGCATGGAGCTTTAGCGTAAACCCTCTGGTTTTGATTGCTTCTTGCAGGGCGTATCAATTTACCCTGTAGTAGGAACCGCACCATACATTTCTACGTTGCACCCAATGACAACATGACCTTATGCTTGCTATCTCACAGTACCATCAAGTTGATGTCCCGGCATCATCACGCGTTTGATTTTGCGTCGTCGTTGACAGCTTCACGCAACGGCAATGAAGTGTCGCCTTTACAAAGCCGCTACTCATCTCGCAAAGTTGCAACAAAGCATTCACTAAAATGTACCCGCGTGGTGTGGAACACCACCGCCTCACGTGACTAACGATATGGAGCCGCGAACATTTGAAATCCACCTTTCAAGTATGTAGAGGCAGGCCAATGCACGCAAACCGTCTTTTCATATTGCTAGACGATAAGGAATGACCTAAGTCATTGATGAGCCGGTTAGCACGGTCGTCGCTAAGCGTAAAAAATGTGCACAGATAAGACACGAAGCCCGTTCGCTCGCGTCTTCTGTCGGGCGACAAGACTACCTTACGCATTTCCATTGGTTAGCCGGTTTGTGTGGCCGATGCTTAATAAAGAAACGCATGTACGCTCACACATACACAAAGAGAGAGAGACGTACCTATCCTCTCGCGTGTCGATGGTCTCGTTCACTCGGCGACATCTCAGACCCAGCATCACCGAGCACCTGGTACGTCTAATAAGACATTGCACATTGCATATTGCACATTGCAACCCCACCGCACAACACACCACCCGGTACCATACAGCGGGCAGGGCAGATAAGGCACGGGGGAAGATCAGGGATGATGTACATCATCTCAAGACAAAAAGGCGCAAACTGTCTTTGTCACAACTAATTTCGTTGATGCAGGTGGCGCACAAGCGATGTAACACCAACAAAAGAGTGGACAGAAAATCATGAAATAGTGGCGAGGTATTCCCATTGCCGAGTACGGCCGGCCGACCTTGCGTGGTTCGGCAACACCATCGTTACAAATATTACAAAAGCTTTACCAAGGCCATACCCGCCAATCAAGTCGTACCTTTTGGGTTAGGGTTTATACTGTACCGTTCATTGTTCATCGTTTCATCTCCCCCACCTTTTCCCCTTGGGCTCCCTCATGGGTACTGCCACTCGTCTAGTGTTTCCCTTCATCGCTCCGGGCGTGTAAGTGCCGTCAACAAGAGAGAAAAGCCCAAGCAAGTCCACGAAGCCCTCCGCGATCGCCACGTCCCCATGGCGACTCCCAGAGGAAACAGATGCAAGGCTTGCCTCCGAAGCACCCCGGCGCAATGGCAGAGGCGGCGGCAGCGGTTGCGGGGTCGGGGGCGGTCGGAGCGGTCGGTACAGAAGCTGTAGCGACAAGAAGGCCTTGGAGCCGGCCACGTCCGTCACGAAGAACGTGAACGTCTCACGCCCTCCCTTGGAGGCCACGCAGATGTTATTGCAGGGCGTCGTGTTCAAACGAAAGGCATACAGATGGGCGAACGGACCGACACGTGTCATGTCGTGGTATGCTCCCTTCCTAAAAAAGGCGACGCAAGTGCGAGAATCTTCAACATCTGGAGGGCATGAGCGCTTGAAGTTACGATAAAATTCATCGCGTCTGAAAGTATGGGCGGGACTACTTTTGCCTTAAATGTCTTAATAACGTCGCAAAACGAACTTGAATTTTTTTCCCTGTCTTCGATTGGCACCCTACGTTGTTTTGTAGCCGCGGTAGATTCGGTTCTCAGTACTCGGACGTTGTCGAGGTACAGCGTTGACGTCGGCCGAAAATGACTTTCACGCAATGGTGGCAATCACGAAACCAACACCAAACAACTCCAACTATTATCGGGGTGTCACCGACCTGCGGTCAACATCTTGTAACACTCTCACCAACGTTTCTAGTGCGATGCAATCAAAAACGATTAATACTGTGAACGGCGAACAAATAGCGTCCATGACTCGCTCACCCAGCTTGGGTTGACGGGTCTGGTGGCTAACGAGGTCTGATTGACCTGCTCCCCGACCCCTTCTTGCACGGGCGTTATCCGGAGGATCGCGTACGTTCCAGCCAAGTCGGCCATGTTTACTGAAAAAGCAGTGGTAAATTCCAGACAAGGGGGTTTCGAACACGATGGTACGGAGCGCAAGGGTATGTGTGAGATACGTGGTCACCGTGTACGGCGTGATTTGCCGATGCGGCAGGCAGGAAAGGTTGTTTCCAAGTTCAATGGTAAAAAACACAGTCTCGTCACCTCGTTCGCCCAAGGGTAAATTTCTGGCCGATTCCACCTCCACCTCGATCAACTAGGCAAGTACGTGAAGAAGCAGTACCACAGGCACCACCGGCAGCCCCATGCCGTTCGATAAAGGATGGGCAAGAGGGAAGAAGAGACAGGACCAGACAGCACAAGACAAAAATAAAAAGGCATCATGGGCATTAGGATAGACCTCGTTCGGGTCAAAATTCGGCCGGCGGCGAGGGGGGACAAATGTGTGACGTCGGCGAACTTGGACCGATACATAGGTGGATCACTTTGCACTGTGGCAGAGGTCGGTGCTGCTGCGCTGAAGCTCTGCGGAGACGCCGCAGCGTCACCACCTCACAGGGGCCACGGGTGGGTGCAAGGCACGGAAACATGCAACACAGAAGAACGGGGCCTCCGCATAACCCATAACTCAGAGGAAACCGCACGCGAGCTGTTTCGTACTACTTTACGCGGTACATGCCGCACCCTAACGTCCGTGGGGAAATTCGTTGGCGACGGGGGCTGCTCGGTAAGCAGCGGAGTGCTAAGGCTTAGTTGCGCCCGAGACTCCCTCTTTACGCCGTTGGCCAAGCCGCCGTCGAGCAAGTCTGCCGGCCGTCGCTTGCCACGCCTGGGCCGAACACGCGGACAAACAACAATTGGTCAACAGGATCAAGGCGTGAAGCCGTTCAGTGAGCGTCCGTGTTGAGCCGGTTGACACGATTCGTGCTATTCTGCGAGTACTATACTCACAACAAGGTGCAGCCAAAACGTATGGTTCGTGCCGCCAGTCCCTCTTATCATGCTTTCGCTCGACTCGACCGTGCGCCATGCACCCAACGACACACCGATTGGGAAGGGGTGCTGCGGTAATGCACCCCCCCCCAACCCTCCTCGCGAATGAAATCCTGACTGTGCACGCGTACCAATGTACTTCCGCGCGGCGCCGAGCGCACCTCTACGCAACATATCTGTTTCGCAGCGCCATGCAACATCCTCGACAACACCCATGCAACACCTCTCGACAGGACACCAGCGGTTGCAAAGGAGGCTACTGCAAAACTGCCATCGGCAGGGTAAATTGCTTTCAGGTTACGTGTCTACTTCGAGGAGGGCTCTTTCTGGAGTGATTCTCTTGGCGTGCAACTCCCAGGTGACAGCATTCTCAGAATAGAGAGAGGGCGGGTCAAACCTAAGCACTTCGACTACTGCTACACCTGTACACAGCAAGCATATACACATTTACACACGGGAACAGTCGCAGTTCGTTTCGCGGCCACTTGCTCGGACCGGGTGAGTCGCAACAAACTGTTTCGGCAAAAGATGTGGTAATGAAAAATATGGGGGGCATGGTGCTCGGCAGACAACCTTTTGAAGTCCATCTCTATCCTTTGGGGAGAGATCAGCGCAAAATCGGTGGTGGACTGGCTGTGATTGAACCTGCAGAGATTCTTCCAAGCCATTTGACGACAAAAATGAAGCCACAGCTCGCCTGTGCGCGAGTGCATGTGTCATAAACTGACCATTTGCTGCAGAGAAACACGTTTATCCTCATCTCAGTAGACTGGTACTAGTTGGTGGAAGGTGGATTCGAAATCGAGGGAGCAGCGGGGGTGTTGTTGGAGTGCTGTTGCTCCGTGGTGTTGACGGCGGCGTTGACCTAGGTGCACGTACGTGTTCGTCCCAGCAGCTAACCCGCGATAGCACCCAATGCAACAAGAGCTCATGGTGCTGCACGCCCGTACCGTTGCAGCGATGAAGGTGCATGCCACACAAACCTGGACCAATTGAAGCACGGGAAGCAGCTGTAGAGCATGGAGGGGCAGATGTCGCTGTCCTCCTCTGCGTCAGAACACTCGCTTCCGGTGTCGTATGGCCTTGGCAAGAACCCCCCTCGATCAGCACCAGCGGCCACTATCCCACCGCTTAGGGTGCCCAGCCCATCTTCCGCCCCTGCTCCACCAACGATGTTGCTACCCCTAGCCCTTCCTGGAACTCTCTCCAAGAACGCCAAAGCCGAGGTACGGGGCAAGTAAGGGGTGTGCAACTGCGACCATCCCGTTGTACGGGTGGATTTTGTGCCCTGAGGCGGCACGAATCCGACCGGCCAAGGGTTTGTTGTCGCTGCTGCCACGGTGGGGCTATCTGTCGATCTATCGGATCGCTCGAGAAAGCTCAGAGCGTTGCTCGAGCGTCCGCGACTGGAACCAATGACGCTGCCCCACAGCCGCCGATGCCACACTTCATCGCTCCTGCTGCTTGTACTGCTGCTGCTGCTGCTTGCTGCCATCCGATAGAAGCGACTAGCGCCCCACAACCTGTTGTAATGTTCCGTGTGGGTCATGCAGTTACAAGTTGTACGTGTAGACATGCTCTTCGTTTCAATATATTTTACATGCATAGACTGAGTCTTAGCAATTGTCCTCCATTGCTGCTGTACAGTGGTAGCCGGAATACCCTCTGAAACACCTGTACGGTGGTGGGATGGTGGGCGGCGGTGGCTTGTTTAAATTCTGCTGCGCTTCCCGATGGTGCTGCAGTGCTCGTACCGTTGGTTTTCCAATCCCAAGCATCCAAAGAAGCGAGAAAATGGAAGTGCTAATTCACACAGGCGTACGCAATGAACTATTATGAGCACACTCCCGTCACGATCACAACGGCGAGGGCTCTGACGATGAACCATCAGCTATCCTGAACTCTCCACAAGACTGTCCCAAATACTTTAGCAACCTCTCCCACCAATGACGCCCTTCCCGTTGGCGAGAGCCGTTGTGGGGAAATTCTAATTATTTCGTGCCCTCGTGCGATCGCTGAAGCCGTACGAACCCAGCTATGACGCCACCAGGTCAGTCAGAGAGAGCAAACACAACATTTTAAAACGGCTTTTGAGTTTAAACTTTTTCGTGGACACTGCGTTCAAAGTCCTATGCCATCTTGTTGAGGACATCAAAATAACCGAAATGACCACCTAACCACCTTACCACCCAACAACAGTCGCTCAGTTTCTCGGTAAACTGATCCAACTGCACGACAATTTTAATTATGAAATGTCCCCCTCTTGTTACAGCTGTAGGTCGTAGTACCGGCACACCGGCGCAAATCCCGGTCTACGAGTCAAACTTTGAAAAACGCTGGAGTTCGTACCTTTCGTAGTTTTGCTGGTGTGCTGGTCGGGCACATACCGACACCACGACAACCACCACGTAGTATACCATGTTTTCACTCGGGACAGCAGCAGCAGTGCTGCGCGGGAGACTACAGCAGCATCGCTGCGCTCTTGACACGAACATGCCGTTACCCCTATAGATACCGATTGGGGCCTGGGGGAATAGGCTAGCCCCGATGGTCGAACAGTAGCCTCGGAACCTTACGTAAGGACGAGTCGGCATCCTTCGCTACAGCAGTATCTGGCTTTGTCTCCGACTGCGGTGCGCCTCTCGGTCTTTCCCCCCCACTTGTCTGCGACACGCACACGCAAGTTGTTCCCCGGACAGTTTCCAGACTACTTTCGTGTTACTACAAGGCCCACCAGAAATCTTCTGCAAACACCTATATTGGCACAGTGCGCGACTTTTCCCTTTTGGTCTACTGTACACAGAGTGCACCGATAGCAGCTGCTGTCTGAGCCTGCGCGCTGCCGTGGGCGAAGCTTCTGTCGGTTGGCAGCGTTCTACGTTCATACTGCTTACTGTTCATGGTCAACGTAAGTTTCCAGCCCACGCTAAGCTACAAGCGTTTCTCACTCACCAAACTCCGTCCTCTATCTCTTCCTGTCCGCCAGTGCGGTAGCTGGGCGCCGCCCTCTTGCGTAAATCAACTTGTGTACATCAGCTGGTGTACATGCAACACCAGCAACCCCAACGCTAAAGCTTTCAAGGGGCTCCGCAGAATCCACGGGACTGGCAGCTTCATCGTTTATTGGTCAGCTTCTCAACATTGTCCTCAACATCAACCGTCAACGACCTATGCATACGTCATGGCGACAATCACGTGCCACCCTCCTCCTTCCTCCCCCCACCGTCGGGCGTCGCACCTCTTTCTGCCTCTCTTCAATTCTCTCCATCTACCACTTCCCAAAGGTTTCTCGTCGTTGTGTGTAGCACGAAGCGTACGCAGAACAGGAGTGCGTACTTGCGGGCGCTGTCTAGTTTATCAGCAGCGGGGTATATATGTTCTCCAGACAACCCTTCCTATCGCAACGGACGAAATCTACATGCCGACAGCAGCAGCAGTGGACTGCAAAATCCCAGCGTCCTGGCTTGGGGTTCGTCATAGGTGCCGTGTGCCTCCTTGTGCTTGTTGGTGCCAGCACTGGTGAGTCTCTACTGCTGTCGATGGCTGGATCACCTTACCCCAGAGGATGCACAACTGCGTGCGCAGCGGGCGCGGCGGCGTCGCCGACGAGAAAAGGTGGCGCGCCACTCAACGGGCTGGGCAACGAAGTGGCTCAGGATGACGCTACACCCCTCGCCCCCCCATTATTAGAATTGATCACGCCAGACGGCTGTGCGTCGTCGTCGTTCTCCGAAACGTCATCTCTCGTAAAAAATATCCAGAAGGCCGTGGCAGGTGGTGTCTCCCTGGTGCAGCTTCGAGACTACAAATCAGGCGCCAAAAGCAAAGCCGATTTGGCCGTTCGCATATCTACGGCCCTTAAAGGGCGTGCGCTGTTTGTGGTCAACGGCGAGCCCGACACTGCTCGAGCTAACGGTGCGGATGGGGTCCATCTTCCCGAGCGCATGATGGACCGTCTCGTGGGTCTACGAGGCCAAGGAGAATGGCCTCGCATCGTAGGGTGCTCTGTCCACTCCGTCGCAGCAGCAGTGGAGGCTGCCAGATTGGGTGCAGACTATGTTCAGGTGCGCTCGCCGGGGTTCTTCGTCGAACGAAAGCAGTACGCCGTACGAAGCTCACATAGTTTACTTCACGTATTTCAACAAGAAGACGGCCTTCTGTCCTCATCACGAGGAGGTTTGAGCAGGCATATATTGAGCAGGAACGATCTATTTTCTCCGCACACGTTGTATTCGTCAACGGAACGAAACCGCTTGTTCCACGTCTACACCAGGTAGGGACAATGTTTGCCACCCAGTCGCACCCAGGCAAGACGCCCGAGGGGGTGGGAATGCTCAACGACGTTCGACGACAGCTACAAGTTGAAGGGCTCGACGTTGTCTTAGTTCTGGGTGTGGGGGGAATCGATGCGTCGAATTGTGGTGACGTGGTGGCTGCGGGCGGGGACGGCGTTGCGGCCATTAGATGCTTGTGCTCGAGCAGCGATGCGGAGGGGCAGGCTCGACGCATCGTGCAGGACATGAGGAACTCAGCAGGTTCTCGGTTTGCTGGATCGCTGGGCGATGAGAAGATACAGTAGCTGTCGCTACCACGAGGGACACCTGATGGATGCAACTGTCGTCACACGTGTGCGGCCAGGGGAGGAAGCGCGTGTGATTGCGAGGGGCACCACAGGTGGAAGGGAGCCTTTTTTTGTTTCTTGCTATTGACTTTGTCATGTATCTGGCCTCTGTCGCTTGTTGTGTCTCCCGCCGGCGCCTCGCAGCATCTCTTTTACGGTTTGGTATCTCTCTCTCTCTCTCTCTCGGTTAGCCACCCGCTGTTGTGGTGTCGTCGGCTGCCCCCTAGCGGCGGCTCTCTGCTGGTCCGCCCGCAGCCTGTGTGTGTGTGTCTTCATCATGTGTGTGTGTGTGTGTGTTTTTGTGTGTGTGTGTAAGAGAGAGAGAGAGAGAGAGAGAGAGANGAGAGAGAGAGAGAGAGAGAGAGAGAGAGAGAGAGAGAGAGAGAGGGAGAGAGAGAGAGAGATAATTCACTGTGTTTGTGCCATATGCTGCGTGATCGCTCGTGCCATGTGCTGTGTGATTTTCTCGTGCCCATCCAGGTTTATACCTTTTGTCCCCTGCCGTGCGTACGATTTGTTCTGTGTGTGGTTTGTGTGCGGAACAAGACAAAAAAGAGGCAATCGCCCACATGCACACGCACCAACCCACCTTTCTGCCCGTGCTCCATCGGTCTCCCTCGCACGCCTGGCGGCAGCCCTCTGACGAGCGGCAGCTCTCGTCCTGTCAAGCTGTGGGCTGCCTAGGGACTCCCTCTCCCCGCGGCTTTGTCTGCGCCGAGAGTCTGTGTGCGCCTCTGCCTCACGGAAGGAGTTCGGGTCAAAACGGACGTCTATTCGTTCAATTGCGATGAGCTCACAGCAGCTACATCCTCTATTTCGGTGGCCGCTGTATGTTGTCCCTCGCTGTGCCCGCTGTGCATGTGTCGCTGTGGACGCTGATCGTGTGTCGCTGTGCACGCTGAGCATGTTGTTTGTTGTTGATCTTGTTGTTGTTGTTTTTCTCCCATGATTGAACTCTGTCTGCCCCTCTGGCCCCTATCCTCCACTTCTACCAGCTAGACGACCCAACCGGGGTCACATAGGGGGGGTTGGACCCCCTCCTCCGGTTCTTGCCTGAGATATATTTTTATCGCGAGAAGGGTACAGCAATCCCTTCCCTCGCGACTTATGAAGCCGGTCAAGTTTACTAACAACGAGCTTTGCAGCGCATCGCTTCCAACGGAGACCAGGATTCAATTAGAGAGAAAAATTGCCCTCTGTCGGGACTCGAACCCACGACCTGGCCCATAGCAGGCTGCGAGGCTACCCACTAGACCACCGGGGCGACCGGTCTTTGTTGTATGCTGGCACTGTGCGTGTCTGTAGCTGCAATCTGCTGTGTGGCGACGTGCGGTCTGCTGACCCCCCTTTAAGTGATGTAGTCTAAAACCTAGATAAAGCGAACAGACACCAAAACTTTTTTTCTTAATGGGACGCTATATTGCGCTGAGACCTCCGGCCAGATTAGAAATCTCGCTTCGCTCGAATATAATGAACGATGTATTGACCGGGCTGGTGCCACGATGCTATATACAAGCTTCAGACCAGTACAACGTCAGTCGCTTGAGAAGGATCCGCAGTCGATACGTTGCCCAGAACCCTTGACTAAAGAGCATACACGTGTTGACGTACTATGTAGCTCTCTCGTGGGCTACGGTTTGTGTTGCTCGATTGTGTCGGTCGTGTGTGTGTGCGTTCTGCGCCCGTAAAGCTGAGTAACACGGTGAGACAATAAAGTGCTTGTAGTTGTTACCCAGTATGATCACATGCCCCAGAAGGGAGAGCGAGCGAGAGTGCAACCAAGTAATGCAATATCATTTGAGGGCGGCCTCCGGGGTGATCCATAGTCTACGCCTAGATGGAAATCTGCGTCCACCAGGACGTCGTCAAGTATTGCGCGGCGAAAACTTCACAAGCAATCGTCTCCTGGATTCGGAGAGAGCCGGGGAGTTGGTGTACACGCTCTGCCACACCCTCTCACGATGAAATGCGCGATGTGTTTTGTTGTGTTGGACCTAATAAGTGCAGTCATTCGAAGAACGATAACGACGAAAAAAAAACACAGTAGGGCAAGCTTACTGCCAACTCTCGGTTGACTGGCAATGTCTCGCTATTTCGAGAAATTTCAGAAGGCAACGTGTGTGTCCTTCCGAAACAATCGGTGCAATCACGTTTTGGGGGGATTTAATCTTGAATTGAATTGATGCACACCATGAAGGAGGCATGTCCGTTCGCGATCGCCATATTAAAGGCATTCCTTATCTTCTAGGCGCCATGAAATGCTTCCCTCTGTATCATCGAGTCATTTACTAGCCCGCCCCAAATCCGTCGAAAAAAACAACTTTCGGGTTTCATTTTAAACCCTGCCATAGATGAGCGTCTGCTGCACCCGCCGACAGCATGACCTAGAGTTTTGAATTTCAGTGGAAGAGGGGAATAGTCGGACTGAGCAACACACAGACCAATAGTTGTCACCACGAACCCTGCACCAAAACATGATTGGTCAATTCGTCGATGATACATATGATCTACAGCACATGATCGCACCAAACGTCAAAAGTTGGAGCGTTAAGGCCGAATTTCAACGGTGATGGATTTCAGAATAATCACCTTTCAAATTTAAAGGGGGTGAAGGGGGAAGCTTGGACAAATCGCTATGCATTGAACTTGACGATGATTCTTGTGCGTGCTGGTGGATTTTTGAGGCGTTGGTGCAATGATGGTGCAATGATGGCGCAACAGCCACTGTGCCATTTGAGTTGATATAAGTCTTGCGTGGAACCATAACCTCGCACAGGCGGCCTGACAGCGCAACCCGCACCACTCAAAACCGAGCGGCGTTGGAACGAAAGCTGTTAAGTCTTTCGGAACATGAACAATAACAACCAACAAGGAAGGGTTGTCTGAGCACCGCGGTAGAGTTTTTTTTTTACGGGCACGCCCAAAAACATGGAGCGATACATACCAGCACGGCGCTTGGGCGAACCCGAAGGCAGAGGGGGAGAAAACGTACACATGGCAGGCACGCATCACCCTGGGCCAAACTCACGTTCAAAGGGTACACCGACCGTGTACCGTGGGAGAGCGCGTTCTCGAAGGGTATGAAACTGCGGTACACGTCGCTTCCGGCACGTCGTCGATCGACCTGCTAGTTGCAGTGCGATACTCTAATAGCATGTGTCCCACAACCTCGTGAGTCGCGTTCCAAATGAACTTGCGGACCATTTGAAACACAGCGCGATTAAGGGCATCTACAGCAAACGTCCTCCTATAAATGTCGCAGAGGCGCGTTTACATCGTACCGTACGTGAGACCAAGCCGCTCGATCTGAGAAGAGCGATAGCCGCACACCATGTGGGTCTCGTTGGGGGGAACCGCGCGTGCCTGCGCCAATGATTCCTTCTCGCCAGGGCAGTAATCTGGCCCTGCCGATTCCCCGTCCGGGCCTGCTGGAGTCTCGTGCAAGTCCCGCCGGGAAAAGTCTATCAAGCGTTTCACGATGCTCGCCAAGTCTTCCTCGCCGGCAAACGCTTTCGCTCTTCGTCTCCCCCGACCTTGCCTTGTTCTGCATGGGCAGCCACATTCCCCGTCTCTTACTTTCGCTGCCCACCTCTGCTCTGCATCTTCTCTCGTGGGTCTCTCAGGCGCGTCCTTCTGTGGGACATCCATCGCACTTGAATGCTCCCTTGCTTCGAAGCGGTGCCCCCCAACCTCAGCCGCGGTGCGTATTCGGCGTGCCGTCTGGGCGAGGCGGCTTTTGAGGATATCTTGTACAGCGTCGATGGTGGGGCACAGCGGGTCTTCCGGTAAGCAGCGCTTGTAGAGCGCCTCGACTTCTCGTCTGGTCAACTCGCGGCAGGAACCCTCCGCAACATCGCCGAGCACAATCGGGCCCACGGATATCCGGTGTAGTCGGGTAAGCTCAAACCTGCTTAGCACAACAACATCAACACTGGACATCATGTGTCTCGCAAGACTAGCGAGCTAGAAAGTGATCGTGCTTCGGTGGAAGCGGCACATTACCCCCAAATGACTTAAAAAGGTGACGTGCCAGCGCGCGCTAGAGATACTTCCGAACTGCCTACGGGGGTACTCAACACATGTAGTTCCACCGAGGGGATGAAGTACGAAAAACATCGAGGGTTAACGACAGCAGCAGGGCTTGTACAGCAGAGTGCTGTTGAGGTGTTCGGGAGGGACACACTATTTACGCGTCATTCTACCATTGGTTGCCTAGGATGAAACCACGTACTGCATATGGTCTTCCTCCTACGGACAAGTTGTTTTGATTGCGAAATGAACAAATAAATTAAAACAAGGCTTCCAAGTTACTCACTCGCTCCGTCGGCACAACCGTCTGATCTGTCGGTTCTTGCCCTCACGCAACACCTGCTCACGAGTGGAGGCACCAAGGGCATGGGGTTGTTTGCAGCGCCGATCAGAATATCCGCGACAAGAGGTTGAAGGTTGCGCGACCACGACCACGACTGACAACCGATTGATGTTCAGCTACGACGCTAAAAACCTTCAATGGATTTGTGCTCAAGCAGGGCACAACTCCACAAATGAGCACCGCTAACCTTACAACGGCTGCATCAGACCACAATACACAGCCTAGAGATACGTATTCTCTTGCAAAACACCGATTTCAACCAGGAGCAGCTCGAATATCTACCGCTTGCCTCGGGCGTGGTGTACTGAAGCGTCAATAACTCCTGAGTCCAAAACATCGACTGCTCTTCATGAGAGCACACGCACGTGTAATACAGCCTTCGGATGCCCGGCCAACACAGATAGTTGAAAGTGTCCTCCACGGGAGAGGCTCGACCAAGCCGTCAACTCCGTTGTCTAGCGTCAAGGTTCCTAAGGTGAAGCGACCCAACTGGCACAGCAAAGTGTACCGAGATAGGCGCGAAAGAAGAGCGGCAAGGACTAACTGCACAGCAAGATCAAGATCAAGGGTCAACCTCTGCGTCCAGAAGGTATCTTTTGGAGACCATGGGTCTCGCGATCAAACGGACGGTATTCCATTTCAGCAGCATGTGGAGGTCTCACCACCTCTATCCAAGTAATCGTTGCTACTGTGCCCGGCTTGAATCTCCACGGAACCGGCTGTCCTGTTTTGAAGGTCTTGGTTAGCAAAACGCGCGCCTCCGCTGGCTTGGTCCAGCTCCCTGAGGACCATGTAGAACAGCAGGCTCGGAGGAGGCCAGTCATGGTTTACAAGTTTGGAACAAGGAAAGGAAAAATAGAGCGCTGCAGCATCGAGAGAAGCGTGACACGTCGCACGTGCGTGTGGCACACAGCTAACCCTATCCTACACTTGCGTAACGAAAGTGTGAGTGTACCCCTCACGCAGACATGTGATCGAATCATGGGTGTTGCTTCAAAGGTACCACGAGATACTCTACCACGTTCGTGGTCAACATCCAGATAGGAACAAGGAATACGCGGCATTCGAACCTCACCGCCTGGGCCGTCCAGCTTGCGGCTGAAGTGCAGAGGTTCTTGCAGCAGGTCCATCTGCATGGATGCCCCATGTTAGGCGTGGTGGGATGTCCACACGAACATGGCACGAGTCGGACGGTTGGATGGCTGGAGTGCCTCATCATACAGCACCCTCCCGTACGAAGCACCAACTACGACGTTCGTGTGGTAATCTCTACTCGCGTATACCAGGTACTTTCTTGGTTACCATCATCGGCAAACGCAGTCATCGTAAACATGAGCACCGCGCCGCTGCACTCTCAAGTATTCCTAGCTTCAAACACAGCGAGAGTTTACAAAAGGAACATTGCAGACGAATTTGAACCGAACCGTCTATCGCAAGCCCACCATGCACCACCCACGAACTGTTAATTTCAGAACTGGTATCGCTTGGCCTATTTTGTCCCGTGGAGTTTTTTTGTTTGTTTCTCTCATATTGCACTCTGTTGTCTGCCCCTCTGGCCACTATCCTCCACTTCTACCAGATGGACGACCCAACCGGGGTCAAACAGGAGGGGGGGATTCGACGCCCTCCTGCGGTTCCTGCCTCAGATATTTTTATCGCGAGAAGGGTACAGCAATCCCTTCCTTCGCGACTTATTAAGTCGATCAAGTTTACTAACAACGCACTTGCGCGTCGCTTCCAACGGAGACGAGGATTTCATTAGCGAGAAAAAACTCACTCTGCCGGGACTCGAACCCATGGCCTGGCCCTTAGCAGGCTGCGAGGTTACCCACTAGACCGGAGTATATCTACCGCTGTTTAGTTATATGCCAAATGAAGTATTGTAGCGTCCTGCATGGTAGAATAGACTCACCCCCTTATCCTCTGGTGTGATCGTGCCTGCAACGAGGAGGTGGTAGACTTTCTCCATTGAAGGCACCGTGCCCACGGCCGCCTTCCCTTTATACCTACCGTATACAAGAGGAGCACGCGTTACCAGCAGCTTCAGTTTGCCGTCACAAAAAAAAAAAAACTTGCGTGAGCTCGTCAACCGTTTCATGGAGATGTGGAGATATGAATTGATTGCTCGAACACTCTTGGCGTGTATGGGCAAGCTTAAGCTTGTGTGTCACAAACAATATTATACTGTGTCCAGTAGACGGGCCAAAGAAGAAAAATACAGGAACGTCCGCAGCTCGCCGCGTTGCATACTGCAGATGGACGTACTGAAGCAAAAGGGGGCACACGGCGATCGATCCCGATGTGACCTTCAAATAAGCATCTCCCGCTGCAGCCATAGTGGCTGGCCTTCTCCACTCCCGCTCGCTGCTGCTGGCGAGCGCGCGGTGACTCCCACAACATGCTGGTTATTCCATCCCCACACCGTGGCGAGGCCGGGTTAGCACGGCCCCTTCTGCACCACTGTAGTCTAGTAGTTCACCACGGCTTGGTGGCGTGGTGGTACATGGGTAAGCTCATCTAGCGAGCTGAAAATTAGTGCCGCATCAGACTTGAAATTGCGTGCAAGCTACTCTGTAGTTGCATCAATCTCCAAAGCAGCGTAGGGAAATCGAACCTTGCCATCGCCTAACGTCAATTGACGCTCGTGGCTGTGGCTGAATAGCAGCCGAGGACGGAAAAAAAAAAATGATACTTGCGACCACAGCAAGCAGCGATGCTGCCTTGGGTCGATGATTTCAAGATGATTTTCAATCTGTGGAGGTGCAGATAGATCCCGACTGTCGTTTACTGCTTACGTTGGGGACGAGATGGCCTTCTTGAGCTTGTAGTCATCGGTAAACAAGAGTACACCCGAGGTGTCGAAGTCAAGCCTGCCCACAGGTCCGAAGTTCGGCACACCTGCTAAGTGAGAAAGCAACATGGTTGCACCGCCGTGCCGGTGTCGGTGAATAATGCGTGCCGTTTAGAAGCCATGTGAGGCATGTAGCAAGGGAGGAGAGAGGGGAGGAAGAGAGTGGTGTGAGGGTGTGGTGCCAAGATGGGAGTACAGGTTGTGGCACAGCAGCAAACCAACCCTCCCAGTACCGGACGTCCAAACGGGGACACTTTGGGGACACAGCTACTCAAATGCCTGTTTTACCGCACCGTAGTCGTCACCATGTCACTATGTTCCGCTGCGTGAAACGCGCGTGGGAAACCTTGGTCTACCAGGCTTTTGTGAGGTGGTACGCTGTGTGATATACTGCAGTGTGATGCCTGCGTGCCTCTCCTGGGCCTACTCTGACTTGCTGTCCCACACAATATCTCGCAAGCCGCGAGCTCCCTTGCTGGTAAAAGTTGGTAAAAGTTAAAGTTGGTGAAACTGCACTGCTGTACAACATCCCTGACTTGGCTTGAGCATAGAAAGTGTCCCCAGTGCATTTGGGGACAGTCCTATACTGAAGCCAAGTCAGCCTTCGTCCCTCGGGACTGTACGCCCTGTCCCAATGAGCGGACGCGATTTTTCTGGGTCCATCACATGTAGCTGACCAACGGTGCTACCAAGACCTGCCGTACGCTCTATGTCGCAGTGTGGCAGAGAGCAGAGGAGGGGAGGGGAGGGAGAAGGAGATGGAGAGAGGTGGTTGACGGCTCCGTGCTACTATCTCAAGGCTGTTGGCAGTTGTTACCCTTAGCTAACACAGATTCACCTGCGGCCTTAGCGACGTCGTACACTGTAGGCCTGCCACGCCCGGTGTCGTCAACCGTGCTTGTGACACACCCGCGAGGCTTGTGAAGCATGAAGTAACGCATCGTGTGGCTAGTCAGAGGGTGATTGTGAGAGACAGCAGCCACTGCTGCAGCCACCTGCACCTCTCGTCGCTCAGCTGTCCCCTGACCAGTTGCACCTGGCGGGTTACACAGGTGGGGGGGCCAGTTGGCCGACAGGTTTGGGGGGGGGGTGGGGGGCTCCGTACGCCAGGTAAAGTCAGCAGATCAGCAGAACAGCGGCAAGTGCGCAACCCACAGCTGCGCTCCCTAGATGGTGTGTGTGATGATACGTTTGCTGGCACCACTCAAGGCAGGCAGTGGCCCTTTACTCCGAGCTTTTTCTTCGCTTTCAGCTGATAACGGAACGCAAGCAGGGACACTCTTTGGCAGGTGGGTCATGAGGAACGCGCATGTTGTTGATTCAGCCTTGCCTCTGACGGACAATCTCTCTACACATTTCAATTGAGCAGCACTTCAACACGGACGCCGTGCTGTATCCGTGATTTCACCACACCATATGCAATGTGCATACATCCATGTATACTGTCCTAGGTATACATCCATGTATACTGTCCTAGGTACACTTCCCTACGCGGTGGCGTACTGTAGTGTCGCTGCCAATCGCTCTGTTACCGCTCTCCACGATTCACTGCTGTACTCGTCCTAAACGACCTCGGAATTTTACCTGCAATCAATCGTCGAAAAATAAATGCGGGCGTTTTAAACGAAGCAGAGCACAAAAAATTTAAAAAAAACTGCGATTTCTGCGATTTTGGCGGTCAAACCGCTCCCGACGACCGCAGAGGCCGTACACAACAGCAGAGGCCGTACACAGCAGACAAACATCCACCATGGCCGACCAAAACAGTGTGACACCGCGGGTATCAAGGCTCAGGAGGGTTGGGTCCCTTCCTTTACGGTTCCAGACGAGCGGGGAAGCAGTTGCTGCTGCTGGTTATGGTTTAGGACGGCCTCAAATGCCTCTTGCTGTGGGCATCAGCCCTCCGCCAGGCATGTCTCGCGAGGTCGTCGCCGGGAGTACCGCCGCTCGCTCAGCCCTGCAAGGTCGTCGGCAGGCGTCTAGGATAGACCAGTCTTCCTCTCTCTTTGTGAGAGGAAGTGCTTCTCTAAACGCAGTGGGGCGATCTGTTCAAGAGGGCGTGGAGAACGACAACAGGCGGCCTTGATCGCAGCAGTAGAAGTCGTATCATGGTCTCTTTGGTCGGAGCGCCGCAGTCGCCGCCTTTGCGGAGCCGTCTGTGAGGTTCCCCGAAGCTCCCGGCGCCTTCTGTTGTCGGTCATGTACCCTAGCCTACTCTGGCGATCAGTTCTGGGGGTTATCGTGCAGCTACGGGGGTGATACAGGTGGCTTGGTGTGCTGTGCCCGATCCAACGTGATGCTCTTAAGAGAATCGCAGAAATCGCAGGTATGTACCTGCGATCGCAGAAAAGGAGCAGAGGTGATTTTTTCGGCCCTGCTCCCGACCTGCGATCGCAGGTAAAAAGCCTCCATATTCGCAGGTAAAACCTGTGATCGCAGGTTTCGCAGTTTTTTTTTGGCCTGTTGAGGTCGACCCTTACTCCTACCTGGTTTTCTAACCGGCGGTAGTCGCAATCATTCGATTACACGGGACAGCGTGTACATGTAGAAGTATTTTGTTTGTGGTATATTTGCACCCAACGTTAGTGAGCACGGGGTGAGAACTACCTCGTGCTTCCATAGGGTATGCATCCTAGATAACGACAACGCTGTTGCCTATCGATACTGCCTCCCAAGCGAACCAACCCTCACCATCTCCGATATTGTAGTCTGACGAGGGGGCGCGTTGCCGGAGTTCGAACCTACGAGTTTGATACTGGACATGACATGCTAGAGGGCGAAATGTGCCGTCAATACTGTCGAGGGCCATGCATGTGTTGCACGCGACACAGTCGTGACCCCGCTGAGAACTCCGCCCCCCTCCCTCGTCTCCGAACCTTCCCGATGCCTCTTTGGC
This sequence comes from Ectocarpus sp. CCAP 1310/34, assembly GCA_902602495.3. Lineage (NCBI taxonomy): Eukaryota > Phaeophyceae > Ectocarpales > Ectocarpaceae > Ectocarpus > Ectocarpus sp. CCAP 1310/34. Next base: position 64,003 of record CACKRE030005069.1, on the reverse strand, counting down.
CTCACGTTGACCTATGGGTTTTTTTTGGAAACTGGCGAGAGAAGCCTTGGTGGAATCGTCCACAAGGATCTCCCCCCGCTTGTGTATCACGAGCGCTACAGCGCGGACCCATGGCCCCCGAAGCACAGTTTTCCCATGTCAAAGTTCAGGGACCTCGCAGAACTTCTTGCCGATACCAACGGCCCGCTTGGCGATGAAGGGCCGGTCGCGATGAAGGGGGCGTTTCGTCCGATGGACCGGCCTCCTCACAAATGGTTCGAAGCCGTGCACGATCCTCTGTACTACAGGGCATTTGTCGGCGGTACATTGGACGGAAAGGTCATACGCAGGTGACGACGCTGCTCGATCAGAGCCGCAGGGTTGCTGCTGCTTTCACTCTCGACACGAATAGGCACACCACAGGCGCCGAGCTTTTTCGTCTTGTGTGATGCTGCTGTAGGGCTGAACTCGTTGCCAGTCGCTAATCCTGCGCTGTTTTGGTGCTTGGGGTGCCCCCTAACGGCGGGCCCAACCTTTGCGACATGTGTTCTCTTTTTGAACCGGTGAAACGTTCGTCCGGGCATCGACCAATCTCCACGTCATCCCTGCCATCAGGATCGGCCTCCCCTACACCGAGCCTTTGGTGGATCGAACGTTGCTTGAGGTGTCCGGTACCGTTCTGGCGGCCCGACTTGCCCTCAAGTTTGGTCTAGCCTGCAACTTGGCCGGGGGCACGCACCACGCGCACAAGGGCTTCGGGAGCGGGTAGGGCTTCTTCTCTGTAAGGGTGGTTGTATAGTACTTCTAGCTGCGAGTGCCCTCAGTGCCAGGTGCCCCTACAAGCTTTGCAGTAGCGGCAGAACCCGCGGCACAGGGCGGAAGGGAGTCTTCTGTCGCTGACTCTGGGTTCATGTAGCTTCCTGGGAGCCTCATGCGATACAAATGAAGAGGCCCCCGTTGCGGTAACCAACCCAAACAGGGAAGCGGCTGATTCCGAAATGGCGAGCTGCCGAACACTCCCTGTATGGCTGTCGTGGACCCTCTTCTTTACTCAATGTCGTTTTTCTCCGCTGTCCACGATCTCGCCTTGGCCGATTGTACATGGCCACACGCCCTCCGCCTGCAGGTACACGATTCTTAATGATCTGGCGGTGGCATCTCGGGTGGTCCAGGCAGACGGCACTGCAAGCAAGGTGTGCGCTCTTCCTCAAGGCTTAGGGAAAAAACGACGTCGTGTGTACATACAGCCCAGAGAAATGGCTCAACTGCAAGCACTTTCGAGGAACTCGTTGCTGTGTGAAATCGGAATGCCGCCGTGTTTTACGGCAGACGCTATCGTGATAGTGACGAGTGAGATGGCGTTGGCGCCTCGAAAGGTTGTGCGGTGCACCGTCTTCTTCCGTGTTACGATGGGTCATGAAGTAGTCAACACCCTCTTGCACCCTCTGCTGCGGATTTCGCATGGTATCCGAAAAAGTTCTGAGCGTCGATGACGCTCACATACCATGCGGCTACAACCATCGTGACCGAAGGACACAAGAATCAGCCCAAACGTGTTTATCCCCTGTGTATGGTTTCCGAGCGCCCTTGTTCCTTACTTGGAAAGAAATCATGATTCGAGAAAGTCTCCTTCACTCGCTTAACCTGTTTGCGACTACCCCACGTTTTCAGTAGGTAACCATCGTCGACTGCGACGTGCATCAAGGGGACGGCACCGCAACGATCTTCGCCGACGATGCTTCCGTCCGAACACTCTCATTCCACTGCCAAGACAATTTTCCGGCCGTGAAACCGGTGAGGTGCCGGTCAGCTGTCTATCTATACAGTATCTATCCCCCGCCGACGGCAAGGTCGAAACCGTCGCTTCTGGTGCAAACAGCTTTGTATTGTGGAATTATTCTGTTTGCTGGTCGCCTCTGCCATGGAATATCGGCACCCTGCTTGTTTTCATTGCTTGGGAGCTTCAAGGTGGAGGAATGTAAACTGCTGGTCCAAACTTCCACTGCTGTTGTGTCCCGTTTGTTGCTCATGTCGCCCGCTTTTGTTTGCGATTGTTCATGTGGCTGCTTCTGCAACCTACCGCTAGGCCTCCGATATTGACGTCGGGTTCCCGCCGGGAGCTGGCGATGAGGATTTACTCTCGGCGCTACGACGAGTACTGCCGGACGAGTTCGCAGAGTACCCTCCAGACCTCGTCCTGTACGGTACGAGAAGGTCGTCGTGTGCACTCCACTTCCTCTTCTATCGCCGCGTCCAGATGACGGCACTGCCGCGGTCATTTTGGACGTGCTCTTGCCTTTGGTGTTTTAAGTGCGTCGTGGTTCTGGGCGGGATAAAGCGCAGCGCATACAAAACAGCTTTGAAGCGATAACACTGACTCACAGACGACTTAAGTCGGCCCAAGGGCTCTCATGAGCATGCCTCGACGGGAGCAGTGGATCCTCACGGGAAGGATCTTGGTGTTGAGAGAGGCAGGCAGACCCCCGTCTCCTTTTCGAGAGCACGTCAAGTCAAGCGAGCCGGCGTAGGCACACGAATGTTCAGTTTGACGTACACTCCCCTCCGACCCATCGTTTCCTTGCAGACGCTGGAGTGGACATGCATGCCGGTGACAGATTAGGGAAAATGCTCCTTACAGGTGAGCATCGGGCCCTCGCACACCCAACATATTTTAGCGTAACGCTGATACAATCGCGAATGTATTCGTCATCCCGACGCCCGCTAGGAACCTCTTTTTCGTGTTGGCAGCCCTCGCCAGCATGGCTGCTAGTACGGTAACACGTACGGTACATATTTGTACGTTGATGCTGCCAGAGCATCCTGTGTCTTTCAACACGCTCTCAATTCTTTAGGCCACCTCGTGATATATCGTTCTTGAGATGGGAAACGCTCGAAATATAGAAGAGGGGTGCCCTGCCCTGAACGCCGAATGATTTTGGCCTCCTAACGGCTTGGCAAATGGAAGCAACGCTCGTGTTGTTGTGCTTGCCGTGCCGTGTGTCGCCGCACGACAGACGAGGGCCTTCTAGCTCGAGACTACTACGTCATCAGCACGTGCCTCGATATGGGTTTACCGGTAGCCTGCGTGGTGGGGGGAGGCTACGACAGCGACCGAGATGTGCTAGCACGACGGCACTCGACTGTATTCAAGGCAGCTTTTCAGGCGTGGCGAGACTTTGATATGCGTACAAACTGGAGATAGCATCCAACCTTCTACGCCTTTATTCAGCGTGCCCCCAGTGGGGTAGATTGATGGGTGGCCTCCCTTGGTGTGTGCGGACGGCCATTTTCAGCCTAACTGGCGAGCACCTGGAATGGAATACTCGTCGGCATCCCACTTTGCACGCGTTGGGATGTCGTAAGCAGATGTTGTTCATGTAGACCATGTGTTGATTTTGGACCCCTCACACGTGCGTGGGGAAATGGCATGGCGGGGTCCGACGTTACCCTGGCCGTACTACATACAATAGAGGGGTGCAAGCAAGGATACTGCTGTAGCATACATGTTCCAAATTGCATTGGAATAGTTTGTGAGCTTTGATTCCTGTCCTGTTTTGTTGTCTTTGCTGTTTTGGTCCCTCATTCGTGTTCGAGTGGGAACGATGGGCTCAATCTATATGTGGTCTCATTGTCAGACATGTGGACTGCGACGTACATATATGTGAATTCCTGGAGCTTCGTTCGTCCTTTGACGCTAGGGCTCTTGTCTTCGTTTTCTGTACCACATACTTGGACTTCGAAGTATTACAATATTGTTCTTCGTGGACCGTGTTGAAACTTCCTTGTAATGGAGGTATCCCGTGACCGCGGAATGCTTCCGCTTCAGTACAATATTTCGGACGTTCCAAGGAGAAATTGGAACAAATGATTGATGTGAACGACAACACTGGCAACAAACTACCCTCTAGCGTCGGGGTTTGAGGAAGGAACAAATGGGCTTCAGACGAAGCCGACGTATGAGCCACTGGACTCCATTATTCTATTTTTCTCCCATCATTGGACTCCGTCGTCTGCCCCTCTGGCCCTATCCTCCGCTTGTACTAGCAAGACGACCCAACCGGGGTCACACAGGAGGGGAGGGTTAGACCCCCTCCTGCGGTTCCTGCCTGAGATACTTTTTTCGCGAGGAGGGTACAGCAATCCCTTCTCTCGCGACTTACAGGGTCGATTCTGGTGTACATGTACTAACAACGAGCTTTGCAGCGCGTCGCTTTCATCCTAGACCAGGATTTATTTAATGAGAAAAAACTCACTCTGTCGGGACTCGAACCCATGATCTGGCCGTTAGCAGGCGGCGAGGGTCTCACTAGACCACCGGGGGCGACCGTTGTCAATGACTGCTGCTTTCGGAGTGAGGACTTCCCAGATAAAGTAACGCAACCTGCCAGCATACAATTGTAAGAGAACGTTCAAATGACATAGTCTACTGTTGCACTTCCCGACTCTTTGTACTTGTTGTCCGTAGGAGTACATCGAAGGTAGGTGTGTCAGCATGCACAGAAAGCTTTGCCGCGGCGGGAAGAGGAAGACTCCGTTGGGCCGTCGGGTCCTTCAAACGCCGCTTCACGCTTTTGTATCTCTGCAAACCTTTCAAGGGGCTCCGAAGTCTCGACAGCAGGCGGGAGACGGGAGACTGAACACGACGCAGCGGGAAACCGGTTCGCGTTGTACCTCAGCAGCTGTACCTGCGTCCTGCGTAAGACAAAGGAGGGGGCCTGAGAGCACAGGCAACACCGTTGCTGGACACAGACCAACCTCCTGAGACGAAGTGGCCACCATGACTCACCAAAACATGGGCGATACGGTGAAACTCGTTGGAGCTATGATGCGCCTTCGACACAACACCAAGTTCAAGGTGAACCCACATGTACCAACCTAACTGACGCTCCGCTGCTGCCATGTGTTGTGTGCTGCGGTGATATCATGGAATTGGAACAGTAAACACAGCACTGTTAACGTTCACGACGGCGACTGCTGGGTCCCCCGTGTTCTACAGCAGGTATGTCGCAAGTAAGCGCTGATTTCCGTGCGTACAGCATGATGGATATCACACCGCATTCCTCAGATACCACACCCCTCACAGCGAAACACCGAGAGGTGCTGGATACGATTCTCGATACTGTACTGCAATAAGCTAACTGCAATCCTTCGGTATACCGTCGGCAACAACAGACTTTCTACCTTCTCCTGTGTGACCCCAGCTGGTGCGTCAAGCATATACTTCAGTATTATACTGGAGCGCAATCAAACACATGCTTCATTCAGTCTGTATCGTGGAGTAGCTAAACGGTGTACACTGGCGCCCTAAACATATATATGGGACGAAAACATCAATAATCGCCACAACAAACTTGGTGCAACCAGACATTGCACGTTTTGTACATGCACGATTGGCGAAAGGAAGGTCTTGCACACGCGCAACAGAGAGAGAGAGAGAAATGCTGTGCCGTTCTTTCGTACTCGAGCAATATTACATTCCTTCGTCGCGTTAGTTTTCACCTACAGACAACCAACCCGTGATCATGCAGGCGAGTGCACAGCTGTTCGATCGATCTTGAATCTTTCGATGATTGGATGGATCTAAGTTTCCTAGCGCAGATGCCGATGCCCAAAAGGATTGTTGGCAGAGATCCCGTGCAGAGACTCTCTGCCAGTCCGGTTTCGCACCCTCCCTCTTGGTCGTGGAGCAATCAATCCTTAGAAATCGATCTTTCGCACACCTGTGCGATCGCCCGCACTAAGTGAGCATTCGAATTATTGGCTGTTGTGGCTTCATACGCCGTGTGATGTGCATGTACTGCTGCAACACAAGCGCCTCAGTTTGGTGGTTGTAGTGTTCCTCACCTTCGACCATCGTTGTGTTCTATACCGGCTCCAAAGGGAGGAGGGCTAGATTTGGGCGAAGCACCAAGCTCGGTGGCGTCACCAAAGGAGCACCTAGAATTCCTCCGGCTGTTCCGAGACCAGATGCGCCAGCGTCAGGAGGAAGGGGAAGCACACCCTCACCGCGGCGCGGAGGTTTGTGCATTCCTACCCCATCCCCGTTTGTCCTTCAAGTTCATCCTCGCTCGCATCGACGGTCTTCTACGACGAAAAACTTGGTGTTGGTATTTTCAAGTTGACGGGTGCCTGCAGGATGAGACCGTATATTTTTCGCTTGACAGCCCGCGGATACCCGATAAACTCGTGTCCAGATACACATCAGCTACTCGTGTAAGCATATGCTAGATTCTCCATGCCGTAAAGTTGGCGATTTTCCACCAAAACATGAAAGATATTCTGTTCTTCTGGCATGCATGTGTCCTACACGGTGTCTGCCGTGCGTGGAGTGGTAGCGACAATACCATGTAGCAAGACGTTGCCGTCTTACCATTCCACCTGGCTCTGTTTTCGTTTGTGCACATGTCGTTTGGTGGGGCCTGTTTTTGGGCAGATGGCCGGGGATGAAGACATGCTGGCGGCCAACTTTGCCGAAGCCCAGGTATGCACCGCGAGCTCTCCATGTTTCCAGGGGGATGACGTCCCGAAAACGCGGCCGTTTCGACCGATGAACTACCGTATTGAGTGATTTTCAGATGATGGAAGAGGTCCCCTAGCGTGTCACGACTACGACAGTAGTGGGGAACGTTATCATAGGGAATCATTGAAGGGCACGACGTTACTCGATGAACCTCTGACCGGACCGCCTTTGCGAGAAATTAAGTATATGAGGACGTAGAACAGTGCGGGGGTACGCAGGCCGTGTCCCCGACCATTTAACCCTACCCAACTTCCCCGATGGATGCTTTATCCAACATGATTACTTAATAGATTACTTAATATAATAGAACAACTCTCCGAAGGCTACTGCGCTGACCCCGGCACCCCTCCTCCGGTGGGTGTCCTGCCGCCGCGTGTTACTTACGCATGATCCTAACCGAAGATCCGGGCTCTGGTGAACAACGAGCTCGAGGCATGCGTTGTGCTCCACGAGAGTAAGGAGTTCTGGCAGCATCGCCTTGATAGACTGGGCGCGAACATCCTTAACTGGATAGAGATGGGTGGGTCCCGTTGTTTTCTGGCTTGAGCAGCACATACACACCTTTGCGTTTTGTTTGATGCCGTGTCCACTACGGTCAATGTCAGGCGGGCACTAGCCAGGTTGACGTTAGTTATCATTAGCCCCGCTGCTGGAGTATTCAAGTGGTCGCCTGGTGTGTTGTTGGAACTGCTATCGTAGTCGAGGTTGTTGGCCAGATTTTGCGGCCATCTCGGCTCGGCGTGATGGACGCCATGGGACCAAGTTGCTTTGACGGATCCTCACACGTAAAGTCGAAACGCGTGAAAGTATCGCGGCCTGCTGTGCTATAGACTACTTGTTTGGTGGTGCTGTGTTGGACCCTCACGGCATGTATGCCTACGTGTGTGGAAGGGATTGACTGTAGTTTATAGTCACTCGCGAAAACTCTTGTGCGCTAAACGGTGTAGCGTCGGTTCATTGAGACATGAGACATGAGAGTAACGCTGCGGGCATGGTATTTTCACCACCAAGTGTTGGAAGAGCGTCGAAAAGCGGTAGCAGAAGCGGTTGAGGTCTTGTACAACGCCCAATGATTGGGCGCTGTTAGCATGTGCTTCCTCCTCTGGTACAGCTGTAGAACGCTGTCTCGTTCAGTAGCTCTGGTCCCTGAAACGATGTCCGACTCATGTCCGACGCTAAGCTTTCAGAGTGGGTAGCAGCAACCTACCGTATACCATATTACACAAGGCGCATTCCCCGGTAACCGAGTTTTGGCTGCTAAGAAGATCATCACCGGGTAGGTGCTGTTTTGGGGGGGCTACTATCTTATGCCGCCTTACAACTCGATCTTGGAGTGGTTTTTTTAGTTTGGGCTCATGATGACCTGTAAATATCTCACCACCGCCTGTGGTATTGTGTGTGGGGGGTGTTATCTCTACTCTTCTAATGTACCTGTCATATGTACACTATCTTGTGTGTAATAATGATATGGTATCGCGTTGTTGAAAATGTGATGCCTGCGTTTGCTCTCACTGTCGTGCGAGTTAGCCTTCTTACTGTTCTTTGAACCACATCAAGACATACAATTGTTTTTCGCTGCTGCCCGTTGTTCTCCTAATGGTGCTTCGGCTGTGGATTCGCCGATTTATCTTCGTGCAAGGTCCGTGGACTTGGAAGACTCACACCACTCGGGATTGCTGGGAGTACTACCTGGGGAGTCTCAGCCGCTGCAGGCGTCTCCTCAGAAACAAAATCGTAAGTGATGCGCAGCGACTGCTGCAATCGAAATTGCTGGACGCCTTCCTTGTTTTCATGTCGTGGTAGCGAACGGGCGCATTTACGCCAACGCCCTGTCTGTAGCTGAGGCAACCCCAAGACATGTGCACCATCATTGCCATCAAGCATCACACAGCTTCTGCGTTTTGGTTACGGTCTATGTAGATTGGCGTTACCGCTCCTAATGCCTCCTAAACTTAATTTCCCACCCCCTATGTCTGCCTGCATGTTCAATGATGTATCGGCTGTCATGCAGCTGAGTGCGGGATCGCTACAACTTCACCTGACACAGATGAAGCAGGTGGGTTTTGTGGACGTACTAACCGACCGTGTTTCACCGTGGGCTCCAACGTGAAAGCTACAACCCTTGACTCGCCTCCATATGCACTGTGACATGAAGTGCGCCGAGTTTTTGTCGTCTGCTCACTCTTGGCGTGTAACGATGAGTGAGCTCTCGTTGCGTTTCTGCAGCTGTTTGGAAAGCAAACTTCCAAGTCCGTTTCCAGAGACTGTTGTGGCCGTCAACCAGTTTGTCGTGTGTGTGTGGCCTGTTTCCATCTCTGTGCAGGCCTACATGGAAGGCACGTTGAGCGAGTGGACGGCAGCAGCGTTGGTACTGATCCAACGTACCCTAGAAGCCTCCGCCGACGGAATAACCCGGGTGAGTAGCACCACCAGCGGAGGCAGCAGCACCAGCCGCAGACGCAGCCGCAGCAGCCACCCCCGCCGCTCGCTGGCATCGGCGTTGACATCAAGAGACTGCAGCCCCACACATAGGAATGGTATATGGCGTAGGGTCGGGAGCGATGGGTCTAGTGTTGCGGAACACAAAAGGGTTCAGTCGGTGCTGCGGCGAGTGTTGAGCTTGGGCCGACGAGACCGACATGCTCAAGAGTTCGCTCAAGGCGGGAGTGGAGACGGAGATGACGGTCAATCTGAAGGCGGTCAACAGCAGGTGGAAAACAGTCAAGGACAAGAAGATGCTACTGAAGAAGGAGATGCGACGACGGCTCACGATTGCGTCAAGAACGGTGGAGACAAACCTGCTGCATTCAGAACTAGCATCGAGGGCACCTCGGACGGTAGCAACCGCGATCCCGGGGGACCCCCGTCACCTGTACCACCAGGCCCGGAAGAGGAGGAGACTGGACTGGCGAGAGCGGACTTAGCCGATCTTCTAAGAGATGCTCAAGAGGGGATGGAGGCGGGTATCGGGGCAGGGCAAGGGGGGGACATCATCGGAGCCTTGTTGAGAACATCGGAGGAGCTAGTTGCTACGGTCGAGACGCAGCAGAAGGCGAGCAAAACAGGCTTGATGTCAGCGAACTGACGGGCGAGAAAGATATACATGTTCCGGCCGCAGGCAACGATTCATGTGTTTGCTAGGTTGTAGGAGCATATCCATTGGGTCGCGTGCTTAGTCCCACGGTTTGCACGTTTGGCGATTATGCATTGTTGTCTGCATTGCAAATTGAACTGCTGTGACTAACCAAATTCCGGCTTTCCTGGTGTCAGGAGAATCAAAGCGCCTTCCTGCCGTCTCTTCTTGTCTCTGCCGCCTCCCCCACGTGTTTGCAGCGCTTTTGTCACAGAAAACCCACACACCGTGTAGTCGACAGCACCAGAGCTCGTGGGCAGAGCACCAGTTATGTCGTCACAGAGATGCTGCGGTGATGTCGCCCTATCGGGAAACCCGACACGGTGTTGTGTACCCTGCCAAACCGACTCAATCGAATCGAGCTCGCTGTCGTTGTTTCATTGCACGTGTAACCCCCTTCCCATTTGTGTCTACAGAACATGATTCCTCTGCTGCTGGGAAGATTTGCGGCTCCGTCAAGGATGAGACGGAACTGGATGTTCATTGCTGTGGCTACCCCAGCGGCGTTGGTGGCCATGTTCTACATGTACAGGAATAGGTGGGCGACCCTGTGGTTGGGTGGGCATGTGAGGTTCCCTAGTTGCAGGTGGTTGCACGAGGAAGTTCGTCAACGATGGAGACAGGCGAACAGCAGTGCAATCGTTGAGAAAATGGAAAGAGAAATGGAAAGAGATCCCCTGCCTCACCTTGTTGAACGTCGACGACAGTCAGAAGGGTGGGTGAGTCAGCCAGCTTTTAGGCCGGCGGCCGACAGCAGTCGAACAACAGCACGGCAAGGAGTGTTTGAGTTGGACCACAAAAAGGCGCTGGACGCCTCATCCAAATCCAATACTCAAGTTTGATGATCAACGGCTGCGAGCAAGCACGCAACAGTGCACCAACGAATCCAAACTTGGGCACGAAAATGAAATAAGGCGTTATCCCGAAATTATGTTGAAACCTGCGTGCAGTCGACCATTGCCATGGTCCCTCCCGCGAAGCCCACGAGGACAACGAAGTAAGACCGAGTGTATTCATGTAACCAATTTAATTGCATGACGAGGTATCACGTGCACCCTACTAGAACGCTCTACCGTCGATGGTGTTGAAACTGTCCTGACGCTAGCATACGAGCAACGCATCTCAGAAAGAAGCAATAGCACCCTTATATCACGTGATTCTCGAGTCGGACGGTACATGTACTTACGAAAACCCATGTGTCGTGTTATTGCCCTTTTGATGACGTTGCCAACAGGAGCTGGATTCAGAGGTCCATGCTCAGGGTGCGTGGCAGCTTTTGGCAGTTTGTGCGCGAGCACATATCGGAACCCTTCTGGGGCATCTACAACGAGCTCGTGCACAATCAGCCCCTGACGCTGACGGACGCCAATGCCTTATCCGACAGCTCATTCAGGTGCCGTGACTTCGTGCATCCCACTCTACGTGTACAGCAGTACTGCTGTACGACAGTGGTGTCGTGTCGATTTGCATCTTGTGGCATTGCTGTGGGACAGTGGAGTTTATTCTTCTACTCGAGAGTAAGCGCCCTTAGGAACCACGAATTTTCCAAACCTAGGCTAGGTCGTCCCTGCCGTTCCGATGGCTCTCGATGATGGAGAACGTTGAGCTGTAGCTAGCTATCTCCACGTCGATGTCGGGGCAGTGAAACCACATTGCATACATGTCTTCTTTGGCTTGACACCTCCTTCGTTTGTCTAAGCTCATGGATGTACGCGTTGCTTGACTTGTTCCATATTCGGAAGCATCGATGTACGTACGTACGATCCTTTTCGATCGGCTAACTGGCTGTGTTCGAAAGCCGTCAACAACCGTTTGGACTGAAATCACGCCAAATCGAAGCTTGACGTGAACACATTGGTGGAAAGGATGATAATTTGTTGGCGGCGGTTGCTGTCCTTTCGTCTGTGGTGTGTGGCACCGACCTTTCACCTTAATTCCATGCGGGTGCCTTGTGCTTGTCGACGTTGAATGGTGCGTTTTGTGGATCCGATCCCTTCCTCGAAAATTTGAATAGAAGCAATTCAAATCGACCCGCGATCGATCGATCCCTCCGCTTCATCCTCCTCTCCACCCTTTCTCTGTGCCGCATTCTAATACACGACCCGGCATGCCATGGCCAAATGACACCCGGTACACTTTGACAGCCTCCAGCGGATGTTGGAAGCCTTCATCAAGGACACCAAACCCAACCTTTCCGAAGGAGAGGTATGTGTCTCACTTTTTAGGACTATGGTAACAGAAAGTATGTTGACGTAGCTCGAACGGAACCAGCGCTAGATCATGAAGTACTGCTGTGGCGCTTTATTCTGTGTTGTCGGGTTGCGTGTGGCCCTAGAAACCTTCACGAACCCTTTAGATGAGGAGGTTGATGCGGAGTGACCTTTTATTAGGCAAGGATCCCACTTCCCGAACGTCCGTCGAGGACGATTCCCTCTTTTCACAATTCGTTCATGCTTGGAACGGATTCGTGTCTGACACGGCCACATTTGTTCGGTCACCAAGGTTAAGAAAATGGCGAGAACGGGAGACATGAGTGTTGTGAGCCGTGAGTACGAGAGGAGCATCATCCACGCCTGGAAGAACTTCGTCGCGGGAGACATCGTGCGAATGGTGAGTCACCTCGCGTTCCTTCACACTTGAACTCTTCGATTCCGTCTGGCTCCCTTGGCGTCTTGCTTTCGGAGGGAGACTGGATACACGCTGCTGCCCGTTGGACCACGCTCTTTGTGCTCCGGTTTTGGCGCGTGTGTTTTGACTGGTGCCGACTTGAACGCTGAATCTTGTGCGATTGGGCTTGGCGCAAAGTTGAGGTCGACAAAGCGTTATGGCATGTGTCAAGGAGCAACGTGTGTGTCTCAGGAACTTGCGATAACGGTAGACCACAAGGCCACCTTCCCGCTGATAGAGGTGTACATGGAAGTACGCGGGTTAGAAGGACATCCGAAACACCCACCTTCCCAAGACGATCGATCGTCGGCCATGGCCAAGACAGCGTATCAAAACGAGTCTTCAGGAGGGACCGATTTTTCTGGGACACAGTCGGAACACCTCTCGGACAGCACATCCTGCCCGTCCTTTATGACTGTTGTAGCCAGCGATATGATTCTTGCCATGCCTGTGTGGCGGTGGTACCATCAGCAGCCACTGGGGATGAGACAGCGCCGAAACAGTGGCGCCTCGGGGCAGCAAATGTACCTCAGGGCGTACTCGAAGAGCAATATCTTCATGAGGCATCACGCGCGATGTCTTGGGGGTCGCGCGTTTTGAAGTTTGGCGCATGCCGCTCAACTAGGGTCGGCAGGGAGAGTTAGCTGGTTGGTGATTTCATCTCGTTAGGAAACACGTGCCCTCCTCTTTTTCGGCTGGCGCGATCCCTCCAGATGTTGATACAGGTCCAGTTCATCAAGCGAGAGCTGCTGATCGCTACGACGGCCATCGGGCAGCTGGCAAGGGAGAACGAACTGAATCTCAGGATGATGGCCACGGTCCCTGCCTTCCTCTTGGCCTGGGGGTCCTACAGGACGGGTGTGATAACTGCTGCCAACGTTTCACCACTCTGACCGTAGCGCAAAACAGGCGACACGGCGGATGACCAGTACTCTGCGTTACAAAGGTTTTGATGTTTAATGCACTATCAGTAGAGGACACCATGACATGATGGAGCAGCGACCTACGCGCTGACACGCCCACGTGTGTCACTGGGTCGTGCTGGCGGACGCTGCAGCTGCTCCCCGAGATGTCCGCCAATCTGGGTCCAAATCTGGATTCATGCCGCAGTACACAATCCATTGATGTACGCGTCGCACAGACCAAATCCCTCCAACTGCTGGTCGGCCCAGTCCACTAGTGGTGTGAGCTGATGCTGTACACCCGCAGTGCAGGAGATTGGGTCTGGGACGGTGCGTAGAGGAGCGGTGGGTTGCGAATTGAATGGACCCAAATTTTCGGACCTTTCGGGCCGCAGCTGCAGCTTACGACACAGATCTGGGTGTACCAATACGCAGCTCACGTTCGATAATGTCCTTCTCTGATTTCCATTTCGACCCTTTCGAGCCTGAAGATCGTTTCCGATAATTGTGGCTTCCTACTCTGGTCAGAAACTGGTTTTGTCGTCACCCCCGTGTGCCCTCTTGGAAGTGCTTAAGAGGGCTCCGTGACTACATTGGCCCATCATGGTTGTTGTACCCTCCCCTTCGTTTCCCGGGACACCTCGCCTCCTATCGCAAGCCCGTCGCTGATGTACTTGGCGTGTTTCCTGACGTTGGGTGGCGTGATGCTCTCGCTCGCAGTGAGGCCGGCATACTACTGGCTCAAGTCTGAGAAGTCGCGCGAGTCGACGTTCACGGCGATGTGCACCATTGCGCTGGCCATGGAAAGACTTCTCAACCTCCGACATCGGGAAGGGACGTGGTGAGAGTGAGGGTCCAAATAATTGTGAGGTTTATGATGGAATGCAGCAAAACACGCCATTTGCTCCGCAAAAGGCCATCACGCACGTCCTTTGTACCACCTGGTATGTCATGAGACCGTTGTTCGTGGCTTGTATAACAGGCGTTTTTTTTTGCGGGCGCACACGCCGTAGTGGTACACTGCTCCTCCCCTCCCCGGCCTGCTCCCCGGCCGGGGCCGAAATCGACCTTGTGAGTCCCTCGCGGGCGAACCAGGCCACAACAGATAGTAGGTGGGTGGTGTCCCAAGGTGCAACTCACCGCCGCGCTGGCTCAGCGTGGCGGTGAGGATGCACAGACGGTGGTAGTGGCGAGAGGTGTATGTGGACCTTGTCCCCGCGGCAGCAATGCAAAGCGGCAAACTGCACCTGGTAACCACCGTCGCGGAAAACGTGGCCCACGAAGCTGGAGGAGCAGAGAGATTCGTAAAAACCACGCGAGTAAGCACCGTTCGCGGGAGAAGGGAGATAACCGCGGGCGACGCGGGGGGGGAGTGCTGCACCCTCCTCGTCCAAACACCACAGGCAAGCACCGAGCCCTGCAAAGATGGATCGATGCGAAGAAACTCGCCGCTCGGATTAAACGGAAGAAA